>JAYMFT010041873.1:0-15575 GCA_038088735.1 Panulirus argus | reverse complement strand
TATATATATATATATATATATATATATATATATATATATATATATATATAGCGTTAATGAGATGGCCTTGATGAGGGATTTCACCTGCCCTCACCTCCTGACTACCTGATGATTTGAAAAATAAAAAAACTGATCCAGGACATTTATAACGATGAATGTCTCTATCCGTTTCCTTGAACCCGGATTCGTTTCCCCATGGGATGGATCAGGTGGGAGGGAGACTCATGGTTCATTCACACACCCTCTATTCATTTCCAGTTTACGCATGGAAAATGTTGGGAGGCGTGGTTCGCTCTCCCCACTGGAAGACAGTCCCTACCCCCTCCCTCAGTGGCAGACACTGTGGACAATAACCACTAGAATCGAAAGGTTCAGTACGTATGGCGCGAGTCTGACGCCGTAAACATCCGGTGTCCCCTGTTAGTTTAATATGTTGCCCGGAGCCATTTGAAAAAGGGGTCTGGACATGTACTTTCCAGCGTACCAGACCAGCCAGATGTTGTGAACACTTGGACACCCTACGGACAGCGGCGCATAAGCCTCACCTTTCAGGGTCAGGTCAGGGGTCAGGCCATCATACTTAGGGTCGAACAGCCCTTGTCAGTATGGTAACAGCCGCTTGGCGTCTGGACGAGCAGTATTTCCATTAGTTTCCACTGCTGTATCGGCAGTTTGGATCAGGTGACCTATTGAGTTGCCCATGTGTGTGTGTGTGTGTGTGCGCGCCTATGTATTTATATTGTATGGGGAGGGAGTTCTGAATTCGTGGGTCCCATCACTTGGACTCTACTATCATAAAACTGAATTTGATCAGCTGTGTAAGTACAGAGGTCTGATTTTATCCTTGGTAATGGACACAAACTTGTAAGTATTTTTGTTTTGAAAAAATATTGGATCACCTCAAGGACTCGCCAGTATCCCCAGCTTTTGTTTTTTCGTTGTGTCTGCGTGTGTGTGGGGGGGGTTAAGTTAGGTTAGAACAAGTTAGGTTTGTACCCTAACATAACTAAACCCGACCTAATCTAACTTAACCCGTATCCTAACTAAACCTAACTTGACCCAGAAAAATGTTGTGAGGGTTAATCTTTAAGGTGATCCACAGTACTTTTGATAACACTTTTAATGTATGCAAACGACTTGCCAACAAGAATAGTTTAGAGCAATGTCATAAACTCGTTCAAGAATATGCTTAGGAAATACTTCGCTTCGAGTCCACGAGTAGTGACGTCATTTTGCGCCTTCAAAAGTGTATAAAGTTTAAAGGCATCAACAGCCTGGTCGACCACCAACCCGCCTCAGCAGCCTGAGCCCAGCCCTAGGGAGCTCTGGAAGGTAGAAGGCCTCCAAAGACGCTTCCAGATATACGATCGAGCATTTCGTCTCGTTTATCTCCTGCTTCTTTTTTTCCTCTCTCCAAAGTAAGTTTTGTTTCTGACCTCCTTTACTGTCGCATTGCCGGGAGGAACCACCGGTCAGCTGCTCTCTGCATTCAAGTTTTGCATCATTAGGAAAGGTCCTGGTTAGGTCGGCGGCAGTAGAGGAGGTCATCTGGTCCTGTACCCGACTCCATGGTGTCGGGTGTTGCCGCAGTTCGTCCAGCGTCTGGTCTCGTGTTAGTGTAGCGTATTTACTCGAAGTTTTGGTTTTGATGGTGTGCACCGCAGCCACAGCCATGATGGCCGCTGCGGTCAAGTCAGACTCGTTGTATTTTTGCGGAAACGGTAAACAGAGGAGTTCGTTGTAAGGGAACTCGTGCCGTAATATTCGATCGACCGGCTGAGGTCACCGGAAGGTCAACACGGGTCTTTGAAAACAGTCGAGGAACCCATTACTTCCCAACAGCACAACGAAGACGTCAGTGATGCGTTTGTAATTTCTTACAAGAACCGTGACCTTATCGTCTTCTCGGAAAGCGATTAAAAGATTAACCTGTAGAGCATCGGGAAGTATTACATGATTAATAAACATATTATCAACTTGTCTTTTGAGGAGGCATTGGTTGAGTCTGATGAAGGGGTGTGGGGGAAGCCCTCCGGGTCTGGTTGTGTGTGGGTCACAAGACAGCCACACTCCCCCGTGCCACGTCCTGCCTCCCCCAGTACTCGAAGTCGTCCAACAAGGTGTGTAAGTAGTGCTTCGCTTGACCCCACATGCCCGACGGTACGACCCGCGGGTGTGATGGCGTGGCTTTCTAGACATGACCTTTGAGGGTCAGGTCAGTTGATACTGTCGTTCTGTGGGGAACAGAATCTACCTCCTCCCCGTTTCAAGGCGGGTGTCCGTTTAGGACTGAGCACCGTCTGTGTCATGTTTCTGTGGCTCACTGTAAACACGACTGAGCCACCACCTGCTGGGGACAAGGTAAGCCGGGATTGGCTGTAAACACGGCGTCGCGGTTGTAAGTTGAGGAATGATCACGGACCGGAACAGCACCACCTGGGAGCTGGCCTGTTGCAGGTGTTCCCGCTGTCCGCCCGAGCGACGTACGTAGTTTGTTCGTAAATACAACTATACTTCTCAATCGCTTCTTTTATCTGTAAGGCTGTTTAAAGCCGTAGGCCTCAGGTCCACATCAGGTACTCTCTGTTGGTGTGTACCGAGTTCTTTTAGTTCGACCGGAAACACCACAGCGTTTTTACTACAGGTGTTCATTCTTATCAAAGCCTTCGATGATGTCGGTCCAGCAACCTACTTAGGAATAGATTCGTCTGATGTCTCTCGTAGTTATGACTACAGACGCAGACAGACATTTTACCTCAGATGAGACGAAGTAATTTTTCTCTTGCAGGAGTATGAACGTATGGAATGACTTATCAGTTTGGGTAGATGGAAGCAGTACCACACATATGTCTCAGTATAGTCTTGAAAAACTGCATCAAATCCACGGTTGACTTTATCTGCGCCTCCTTAGTTACATGTAATTCATCTGTTTATACTTTTATCACACTTATCTCCCGAGTTTCTGATCTCGTTCGCATTCACAAATAGCCTCGTTAGGATCCAGTGGTCTGTTGCTGTTTGAATTCGTTAGTGATAGTCGGTTGATGGTGTGTTTTACAGTTTCTGACCCTCGGGGGATTTATAGATTTGTCGTAATGTACAGATAGTACCTTTTGCTTCAAGTGGTGTTATTCTGGGCAAGAGACAACGAAGGTAACTATGCGTTCTAGCAGACTGCGCTCTGCCCGTGCTGCGGGGTTAGAAGACCACTCCAGAAGTTCAGACATTTTCGGTCGTTCACAGTAATTTATATTTTAGATGATCAGATCGCCATTAACGAGTATTTTGAATTACTTTCGTCTTTATATGCACATGTTCGCTACGTGTCTTGGATGGATGTCGCTGACTCCTCCTGGAGCATGATGGGTCATACGAGGTCATTTTCCGGTGTATGTCTTTCCGTGGTGTCTGGCGGAGCGATGCCATGGTTATGGGAGGAAACGAAGGCGCCTTGACTCTTGATTTGACAAAAATGTCGGCAACTTCACGTTGATTGGACGTGAGTACAGGCACCTTCACGCTGATTGGAGAAGAGCACAGGCACCTCCATGCTGATTGGACGAGACTGCAGGCACCGTCACGCTGATTGGACGAGATTATACATGCACTTTCATGTGATTGGACGAGACTGCGTGCACCGCTCACGCAAATTGGACCAAAATAATTGCACGCAATCTCACGCTGATTGGATGTGAATCACACGCACATTGACCCACGCTGGCTGAGATCCTTATTCGCGCCGCGTCCTGTACTAGCACATGAGTCTGGAGGAGAATCGGTGGGTAAGGAGAGAGGTTAGCCGGATCAACTTGCGCCTGCGTGTCTCCGCTTTATCGGGAGTTCGGATGATCCGCTAGAACTACCTGAGCACGGCGTTACGACCCTTAAAGGGCAACTTAAAACGACCTCTAAGCAAGGCGGGACGACCCACACTGGTGTGGCATTAGTGACCTGAGGTCGTCATCATATCTCCCTGAGTCACACTGCACCTTGTAGTGGCCTGAGGTCATCATCTGCATACCCTGGGTCACGGTACCGCAGTAGTGACCTGAGGTGATCATCATCACTCCTGTGGTCACATTGTTGCTATAGTTACCTCAGGTTATGATCATGACTCTCGATCATACTTCTGCGGTACTAAACCGGGGTCATCAATCCCTAGCGACACAGAACTAGGGTGTCGCAACTCTGTGCCTCATCCCACGCCGGTGGGAGGGTGGATGGGTAAGGTGGGAAGGGAGTAGTTTAGAATGCTCGGGAAGGGGCGTCTCCTCTCCCTTTATTGAGAGTGAGGGAAATTTGCCGTCCCTGAACGTCAAAAACCTGTTTTTTCTGTCACCCTCAGAGGATTGGAGAGAGCTTCTCGCTAACACCAACAAGGACAGGTCTCCCTCCAGTCGTGAACGGTGGGAGGGGGGTGGGAGAGGAGCGCCATCTCTCCATCGCGAAAACGAACGGGTCATCACCTAATGAAGACTGCACTACCCCGTGCGACACGCGAAAGCGCCAATTCGGCACCATTTTAGCACGAACGTTTGTTGCGCCTCCATTAGCATTGACTACGGACACTTCACCAGCCCTTAGCACACGCACGCACACACACACACAACGGACACTTCACCAGCAGTGCAAAGAAGGACAGCAGACGCGAAGCAAAAGCATTTCCAGTCTTGGTTGTAACTGTGAAGGTGATAGGGGGGCGTAGGTAGGTAGGTAGGGGGTCACTGCCTTTGCACTGCCCCAACCCCCCCACGGATGTTGTTGGATGGGGGAGGGGGTCATCACTGCCGAAGTAGTGTGCCCCCCCCCCCGCCTCTTCTACCTCACCAGCCAGTGTTGTGTATATGACGTCATCAGCGAAGGAAACGATGCCTCGGGGTTCAGTCGTGACGTCACCAGGACTTTACCATGCTGTCTGCTGAACTCCATCAGTTTCAGACGCCAGTCCTGTGTCTGGCCGTTTTGGGATTCCAACCCGGGAGATGATTAGTTGAACTTTACGGGTCTTGGGACACTGCAGGCGTCCCTACTGGCCCATGCCAGGCTGGGCATCGCCTATTGTCGCTCGTGTCTCTTATCCAACCTGTATTTAATACTTCCTCCTCCCACGTCGTATATAGCGTCTCCAGCCGCACCTGGCAACGTGTTCCATCCCTCCCTTACTCTCGTTCTTATATTAACGTTCACCCATATCTTTTCTAACGTCAGTTTCTCTTAATTTTAATCCGCTGTCACGTCTTCTCTCTTTGGTTGATCTTTGTATAATTTGTATGCCAAACTTAACCCCCATCGCCATCTCCATGCCTCTTGTCAGCTCGCCCCCTCACTCTGCGGCTGTCCAGATAATGCAGATCCACTTCTGTCCCTTCGGCTTCACAAGAAAGGTTTCTGGTATTAATTTGTCCTCTCCTCCTACGGATGCTCTCAGGGAACTGATATCTGTTCTCTCATACGGTGACCAGAATTAGACGGCTGTAATTTAACCTTTCAGTTATTGCTAATGACGTCCCAGACAGGTGAAACTAAACATAGACTTAATTCATTGTTATCTTCCTTCTCAGTCTCTGATTATGATTACGCAAATCCTTTTTTTTTTTCTTCACTACCCTGATTGTTGTGTCTTCCTTTAGAGTGTTATACCTCGTCTCCCAGTCATGTATGCATCTTGACTCAGACCTTTCTTTGAACTTTCTACAGCGAACTTTCTTCATCCATATTTACCCTCCACAGCGGTAACTTCTTTCGACCTCACTAGTTACCAACTTGGTCTATTTTTTGTGCGAAGGACAGATTTACTTAACAAGGTCCTCTGCTCCGTCATGATGCTTGATTTATACTATGAAGAACATTGGGTCCCAGGATCTAACCCTGAGGCACAAGTGTTGATTAACTAGACCCCCAATCAGACTTGATCTCATTCATGGTAACAGTCTGCTGCTTAGCTGTCAGTCATGCCTTAATCCAGTCTGTTCCCATACCGTCCTTCCTCTATCATGAGTTGCTGTTTTCCCTCTCAGTCTCTTGTTCGGGACTTGGCCACAGTGGTAACACGGATTCCATGCAAAGCATGAACAGCACCATCACTCGTTAGTATGCGTCGGAGTCGTGTAAAGACGAGTTGATCGTTTCTTACCAACAGAGTTCGTTCAGGTTAAAAGAAAATTTCTTCGTAATCAGAAGACCTTATTTTACGAGTCCAATGAAGAAGGACGGGCTATACACCGACGCGTATGTCTTATTTCCTGATTTGCCAGTGGACCCAAAATTCGCGTGTAAATAAATGGCAACGTGTCATAGAATCTCGCTTTCATGCGGACGCGAATTGTCCGTTTCCCCTGGAGGACTGTGGGGCGTTGTTCGTAGTCCCGTTAAGACTGACTTGGGGAAGGGTTTTGGGAACGTGTATCGCAGGCCATCGCCTGCAGATGGTAGAACCTTGTGTGTATGCACCCTGTTTTGGCCGATCATCCAAAGCACTGTTTAGCTCTTGTGCACGACGGAGCGATCTTCTTTGGACAAAGCCTCTGACCCACGACCTCCCTTGAAGGGTCAGGTCACACCTTCATACCCCAAGGGTCGCATCCGTCCTGCTCGAAGTCAGTCTCTTGTATTGGTTGAATTTGACAGCCGCCTTACTGGTGCTTCTTGTGCTCCGTGTTTGTTGATCGTAGAGGTGTGTGTATTACCCCTGTGTTAAGGGCTGGTGATGTATTGCTGGTGGGAGACCTAAGATTCATGTTAACATGATGGCGATTCGACGATCTTGCTTGTCCAAGAGGCCACGTTTATTATTATTTATTCCCTGTGTCGTGAATATTAAGAATTCGTTTTTTCACGAATTATATTTCTATTTCCAGGCACTGAGAAGGTGTGATACAGATGCGGCGTGTAGCTATAGTCGTGTAGATCTGTTGCCTGACGGTGAGACTTAGCGAGTTGTTGTGAGGACTTTGTTCCTGCGTCCAAGCCGAATGTAATCTTATATTTTCGCGTGAACAATTATAAGCGACCCTTATATATGATTTAAAAAGTCACTAGTTGCTAGTGTCGAGTCTGATGATAAAAGGTCTTATAACAAACATTATATGAAATGAAAACGAGATTTAAAATGGTGAAAAGGTTACTAAAGATAAATTAAGCTTCATAGATAAGGCATTGGAAAGTAAGCCTCACGCCTTACACTTTACTGATGCGTCCCCCCACACTTAAGAAAAGATGTAGTAAGAAAAGATGTAGGTAAAATATAGAGAGTATTACAGCGGTAAGCTGCCAAGATTGGTTGGTCTTGGACTGAGAGACAAATCGTATGACAACCGGCTAATCAGCTTAAACACATTAAGCTTTGACAAGAGAAGGTTCAGAGGCTCTGACAGTCTTGGAACTATTTGAGGCTAGATCAGTCATCTCGCCTGTAGTTAAGGAAGTAGACCCATCGGGCAAACGTTTGACTTCCAGTGAGGTAAAGAACTCTCAGTTCAACATGACTCTAAGCACGAGGAATGATTGACCGACAACGGTACAGTAAAGTGACGCCATCGATACATTTGACAATAAACGAGACGAATACTTGGCTTCAAAACCTACGAGTAACTTTATTTACGTTTCCTGAATGAGATATTTACAAGCATTTCACTTTTATCTTCACCCTACACTAGGTTCGAATTCCTGATCTCTTCTGCAATCTCAAACAACCTTCGAAAGGACCCAGTGGTCTGTTCCTGTTTACGTTGCTTTGTATTCCTCTTAGTTGGTCAGGTTGCACGGTGTCTCAGACGGCCACAACCTGACCACCCGCGCACACAGTGCAAACAGCAACAGGCCAGTGGGTCCTTTCAGGAACGATGGTGACGGTAGAGAAGGTCGGAAATACAGGAGTGAGCCCAGAAGAATTCTGAAGTCAAACCACAAAATTTTGTTTTGATTTATGACCAGACTGCCCATTGAACAGCTACAGGTGTTTGGATCACGTTGGCTACGGCGATTGTCCACGAAATTTAATTTTACACCGAAGTGGGACTAAAGAATTAGGTATTCACAAACTGGAAGTCTTAGAAATACCCTCGAGAGTGTTCGCTTCATGGGTCGTATGAGGGCAAACTTCTACCTCGGGTTAGACGTACTGAAGACAAGTGTTCTTATCCAAGAGAGCTGGACGTGTAGCGTTTCACAGCTGCAGTAGTGAGAAATTACATGAGAGTTATTTGGATATTTTTATATTGCAACAGCCGGAATTGTGTATAGAGATATACGATCAGTTGACGATGGGCGCCGCCTCCGTCCCTCTACGTGCTTCTTGTCTTTGTTAGGTTAGGTTTGTACTCTTAACCTAACCTAAGCTATAAGATGGGGCGAATCTTCAGGTGATCCAAGATATATCTTGAAACATATATGTTTTACTCCAGCGTACTCAAAGACCTACTACCTCATGTAGTAGTATGCAGACAAATCACGAAAAGAACACGTGATTCGGGAATATGCAGGTAGCTATAGGGAAAACGAAACACAAAGACCCTAGCGCTTTCGTGATATTTCACATTTGTTCGTTATCCCTGTATCCCTGAAGATGCGAATTATCACGAACGCTTGGATCTTCGTGTTTCAGTTTCCCTGTGACCACCACCATGAGGTAGTATACGTACCTGTAGGACACCTTGGGTAATGAGGATGGGTATTCCTAATTGGTTAGGGTGCTGTGATAATGACCGGACGCCTTGAAGCTGTGACCTCAGCCGCCTTGACCTCACGTGACTTGGCTTGACCTGACTCCCCTTACTCTGCCTTCCCCCGTGGCCTTGTGTTCTCCCAAACTGTGGACATAGTGTCGTTTCTCCCATTACAGCAGTAGGTACTGAAAGACCGTAAGGCTGAAACTGATAGGACACGAGTCAGCAAGGGCCAGCCCGGCGCGGGTTGGGTTCGAATCTTTTGTGTAGTAGTCGACTTCCACCAAACCCAGATGTTCATCCTCCCGTCGGGTCGGAATGTAAATGGCTTACCTGGATTAGGGTAGGGTGTGTTTGTGTCCATACATACACAGGAGTAAAGACATTACACATATATACAAGGTTAAGAAGACGGGGCAACACGAGTGTAAAACCCCCTCCCCGTAACACACAAATGGTAATTACAAACTGATTTTTATTATTATTGATATTGTTTATGTTATTATTGTACAACCGCAGGACCCCTTTTACGGGGCTCCTGCACCTTCGAGGCTGCACTCAACATAGGAGGAGGAAAACGATGGACTCCACTGGAGCGGGAAGGTCTCCGGACGAGAGTGTTTTCCTCTCCATCCAGTGACGGTGATGCAGCCTTGCCAAAGGTGACACCCCACTCGCAGGATACCACTTGCAGACGTATTTCGGTAATATATATATATATATATATATATATATATATATATATATATGAAATTCCTTGCTCTCTCTCCCCTCACCTTCCCTGTGTTTCTTATAGGTAAGCGGCTTTCGCTTACAGCAGACCTGCTATGATATAATGCCAGTGTTTCTTACGGTGAGCGAGTGCTGGCAAGTGCACAGCTGTAGCCCAGGGGTACAGCAGTGCACAGGTGTGGACTGGGCAGGCGCTGAGGCGTAGAGGATGTAGATGGCGTGGGGAGGGGGTGGGTAACGCTGAGTATAGGTGTTAGACGGTTTGGGAAGGGGAGGGGGTGTTATAGTCAGTGGAACCCTTATCTTTTATTTTTTTTTTTTTTTTTAGTGGGACCGACTGTTCCTTGACTCACTGCAGGCTGCTGGTGGCTGGGTTACTGGAGCCTGGAAATGTTATAGCCTTTGACACCTTCTGTCACTAGCGTCGCTGGGTCACCTCTGACCAGGCTTCCTGGAATATGTCGTTTGATGTACTGGAATCTAAAGTGTTAATGTGGCTTCATGGAGCTTACTGTTTTTATGGCTGGCTGGAACCTGCTGCCCTTTGGTTAAGTGGAGCGAAGCATTACTGATCTCCCTGGAAAATGTGGTCTTTTTGACTCGCTGGACCCTTCTTTATAATTCTTAATTTCCAGTACCAACCATAGGTGTGCCATTGCCTCGTGCATCATTTTTATTGTGAAGCAGCGCTTGCTACAGAGACGTGGCTAGATGGCTGGCTAGAGTCGCCACCACCCTTGAGCGGCACAGGGTTGTGACTAGGTGGCTGTGTAGGGGCCGGTATTATCCCTGGCCGGCTCTGAATAATGGTTAGGCGGTTGTCCAGGGTCGTCCGTAGATTGCGGCTAGGCAAGCCGGCCAGGGTCGCTATCATCCCTGGGCGTCGCCAAGTCGTGGTTAGGCGGGTGGGTAGGCAGTAACGAGGGAGGGAGGAGCGGTCACACCCTCCACACGACTAAACACTCCCCGATAAGGGCAGGTGAGGAGGAGGAGGAGGACTAGCTTAGTGTACGTCAGCATGAGGTGGGTCGGGAGAGGGTGAAGTAGAAGAGTTCTCACACCTGACCGGGACTCGCCGTCATGAGGGACCTGCAAGTGGACACCTCCGAGACCTGTGGGAAACGGTGCTGTTTCCGTCTGATGTTTTGGCTGTATTCCCCTTGGGTCATGTCTTGGTGAGGCCAGCGTCATATAAACCATCAAGCTTGCAATTTTCATTTTGGATGTTTAAACCAACCAGACAAATACTATCTTCGAGTTTTTACCTTTAATGGGTAATATGTTTTTGTAACTTTTTTTTTCCTTATATATATATATATATATATATATATATATATATATATATATATATATAGCTGAAAACTTAGATATGCATGTTAGTTCAACAGTCGTTGTCTTGTGTTTGGGGTATGTGTTATGGAAATACAGTTGTCCCTTGGTGAAGTCTTCGGGGGTTCTTCTAACCCCAGAGCCCGTGTTGGGCCCAAGTGTTAAGCTGGACATTTCATTATTGAGCTTGCTTGACAGTTCATCATTAAGGTGGTCGAGTATACGTGGTGACCATACACTCCTCCACCACCACCAACACAGGTGTGACAACACCAGGGGGTAGTGACCCTCTACCCCTCCCTGGTTCAGCATGACGTCCCCCGCCCCAGGTCAAGTGTCATCTGGCATGTATCAGCTTTTGTATCGAGAACAGACACTCCGGCAATAGGCCGAGACAAGGCGGCTCCTAGCCACACCCGCTCACTCGTGAGCCCAACCAGTCCTTCACGGAAACTGTTCTAGAATAATCATGTTCATGATGTAATTCGGTAGTCTTTTCCGTTTATCGGCAAGCCTTTATTCAGAACGACTTCTTTACTCTAGCTTTTTTATTTAAGATTATCTGGTGTATATCCATTGTTTCCCTTAGTGAGGCGGTGTGTGTCGTGGCTGTGGTGGAGAACCTGCTCTTGGCACTGTATGGGGTAGCGGGAGGGGCGAGGGCGACCCAACTCCAGGGTTGAGGATGGTTGGTGGTTGTCACAGCCCCCTAAGGAACCGTACTTGCGCCCCTCATGTTCATTATTAATATCTGACATTGACGCAAGCACGAACCACAGTTTCATATCAACCTTCGCCGACGATACAAGAATAAGCAAGAAGATCACGTCGGTAGAGGATGCGGAAAGGCGAGAGAGAGACACGTAAACGATGTTTTCCTCAGGGCCATCGAGAACAACATGCTTTTGCATGAGGATAAGTTGCAACTCCTTCGGTATGGGGCAAATGAATATATCACAAACAACACAGTATACCGGACGGACACAGACGCTATCATCAACCAGCTGAATAATGTGGAAGACCTCGGAATAACAACGTAGCGACCTAACCTTCCGTGAATAGAACTAAACAGTAGTTGCCTCATCCTGAATGATGGTGGGCTGGATCCTGCGGACTTTCAAGACAAGGGAAGAAACCCCGATGATATTATTCCATGGCGCTAACTCTTTCCCGAACTGAATATTGCTGTGCTTTACCATCACCATACAAGGCAGGCGAAATTGCAGAAGTAGGTGTTCAGAAATCATTCACTGCCCATATGAACGTGGGAAAATAACTAGATTAACGGGAGCGGCTTACACTCGAAAATAACATCCTACTAGCACGACAGGCATGAAAGATGTTAAGATTCTGCCACTGAAATCCCATGGTGCGATTTGCGTGAAAGAGAGAGAACGCCCTGAAATATACGGGGCCCAAGACTCTTCAACACCTTGCCTGCAGTCATCAGAAACAACGTGGGATGCCCAGTAGAGAAGTTTAAGAGTGCACTGGACAAGTACCTACAAAGTGCGCCAAACCAGCCAGGCTTTGGGGGGGCTATGTGGGCCTGAGGGTTGCGGCTTCCAACAGCTTGGTCGACCAGCGACTCGGCCAAACAGCCTAGGCCCAGCCCGGGCTGTGGGGGTAAGACCCCCGAAGACTTAACCAGGTATTCACTAGGTATGTCACCCTCCCCTCTCCTCCCTCCCCCCTAGAGAGTGCTGGTGTGGTAAACTTTTCCGGAGGAGGGTATGGGGGTGACCCACCCCGCCAGGGGAGGGTGTGGGTGTGGCCCACCCCGTTGGGGGAGGTGAGGGAGCGGTCCACCCTGCAGGGAGAGAGTGTGGTGACGGCTGACCCCTCCGGGGGATAGTGTGGGGGGCGGTCGTCCCCCCAGGGGAAGGTGTGGGTGCGGCCGACTCCCAAGGGGAAATTAAGTCGTCATTAGCGGTGAACGAGATACAGCAAAACACGTGCGTCAAGTCGCAGTATTTCCAGCAGTGCCCGAGGAGCCAGCCAGTTAGTCAGCCAGCAAGTCAGATAACCAGTCAGTTATTCAACCAGTTAGCCAGTCAGTCACCCAGCCAGCCAGTCAGTCACCCAGCCAGCCAGTCAGCCAATCAGTCAGTCAGTCAGTCACCCAGCCAGCCAGTCAGTCAGTCAGTCAGTCAATCAGCCAGCCAGCTAGGACATCCAACCACTCAGCCAACCAACGTAGACCAGTAACACGAGGATTGGCCGTTATGACACCTGGCGCAGTGAAGATGTGGCATTCTCTTCCCTTGTCTTTCCTTCCTTTTCTAACCTTTCCACCAGCAAGCTTCGGATCTACAAACACCTGAGCAGTCTGAATTAATTCCTGTTGAATATCTCTCCTTAATTAGAGACTCGTTACTTGACATTTCGACCAAGATGGCCACGATTAGGGTATAGCCTTTTGGTGTGCTGTGTCGGCCGCTGTGAACAAGGAAGAAGTAGAGAAATTCTGGTTTCCTGTTTTCTTGACTATGCAGTGGACAGCCTTACACTTCTCTGATTATATCTTCCCCCCTTCCATTTAACGTTGCAATGATAAATGTAATGATGACGTTAATAATAATAATGATAATCGTAACGATAGTAATCTTTGAAATAATAACTGTTCGATGAATGGAAATGCTGCTAGAGGGTGAAATTATATTAAGAAGGGAAGGAGGCATTAGGTGGTCTTTTGCACACACACTGTAGGTTGTTGATGGTCACACTGGCCGGAATGGGGCTGTTCTTGTAGCGGCGTGCATCAGCTCCAGTGGTCTCGGTGCGGTCGTGGTGCTGAACTGGTGACCGAGGAATCTCTGGTATCGGGAGGTAACGGTGAGGAGGATGGTGTCGTAGTAACTCCCTTCCAAAGTGTCGGATGAGGTCCAAGTGATTGTTTGGAAGATTTGGGAAGACCCAGTGTGTTTAGGAGGTGGAAGAGGTGCGGGCAGTGAGGCGTTTTGACTGAAGGAGTGAGATACACTGTTGATGGAGAGGATGGATCTGGCCAGCTCAGGAAACCTCCTCACACGATTTCGTAAGTAAATCTGTGGGTGTGGTGGTGCGCTTACCTCCAGGCTTTGACTGACTGGCGACTTTACACGCAGGGTGTCTTAGGGCTGGAATGTAGATGGGGAGACTGGTGGTATCAAGGTGGGAGGGAGGGGGAGGGGAATGTGGCAGATGGTGGCGATGTGTCGTTAATGAGATGGGGCTGCTGCTTCCTTGAGAAGGTGATTAACACAGGGGAAAGGAAGAAGTCTGCTTGTTCACACCGCTCGGCTTTTTTTTTTTTTTTCCCGTGTCCCATTCAACTGGTCGGTGTCCGACAGGTTCAGGGTTGTAGTACTGTAGGGTGTAAGACTTGTAGAGGTTATGGTGTGGTAGAAGGCCTGTTGTGTGTGTGGAGAGGGAGGGGGGGTTAGGCAAGTGGGGTGGTTGGTAGAAACTACAGGTTTGGGTTAGGTCAGTTTCCAGTCCTCGACCCGCTGCCGCCACCCAGCCTTCCAGGAAAGCTGCTGCCAAGACTGAGAAACGCCGGCCGCAGAGATGGGGTCTGGCTCGTGCGGGGCAAGGGGTGGGGGGGATGTGTGGATGCTGGGGATGGCAGTGGGGAGGACGGCCAGGGGGACAAGGGCAAGGCACCCGTTATCTGGCTCTTGGCCCAGGCCAGGACTTGGCTTGGTCTGACCTGACCTGACCTGACGGGTTCAGAAATTAGAACTGCCCAGCTGAGGTTGAATGAAGACAGGACTCCTCTCTTTCCAGACTGTGTGGAAGTGAAGTGTGCTTCCAGGAAACCGTGGAATGTATGGAGATTAAGACACATCTGCCCTGGAAAAGTTAATTCATCAAAGGCTCTAAGCATGGCTGTCTTTTGTGAATAAGGAAATTTGTTTACAGAATTACACTTTTCATTAAACTGTTAGAATTAGTTTATATTGTGGAGTATCCTTCACCCAGGGAGGCGTGCTTCCATACCAGTGCTGAGGAAGGGAGTGTTTGAGAAGTGGTTGGAGACTCGCTCTTTCGAGGGTTGAGGGTGTGAGTGTGTTGCGGGTGGAGGGAGGTGTACTTCAGGGGGGGGCAGCTTTCCCACCTTCCAGTTACCAACAGTAACACTGTGGCGTGGATTTGACTCTCGGCTACTGTTGTGTAGTAACGGGCATGCCACACCTCCCCCGTCCTCTTCTTCGCCACGGGGGTGTGGCCCTGGGGATCTTACACCGTCCCGTCGCACCCCAGCCACTGGGATGTGGCCCTAGGTATAAGGCACCACCTTAGAAGCGCCGCGCCCCTCACTGCCAACGGCTGAAATCCGCTACCGACAATAATACCAATATGAACCACACAGTCAGTGGAATGGAGAGACCGGCTGACCCCCTGATATGCTATAAAGGAGACTGTAAATGTTTATAACTGCGAGACGCGTACATATCCATCAAGTAAATGTTCAAACTTTTCATTTTGGGAACTTTTTGTATATCAGACACTTGAGAAAGTAGAATGTGAAATTCAGGAGAGGAAAAATTAACTTCAAGCATGGAATGAATATAGATTATGAATAGCGTAATGCGTATGAGATTATAGCTCTCCAAGCAGCAGTTACCACCGCCATCCTAACATAACTGTCAGGTGGGTCATTGTTATAAGCTGTGTTATGTAAATATGAGTAATATAGAGTATTGTTTGTGACACCTTTAAGACTGCTATGCATAAGTGATAACGCTGATCCGTTGTAACAAACAATGATAAAAGTTTTACAATGAAACGAGGGTTTTGTATATATATATATATATATATATATATATATATATATATATATATATATATATATATATATATATATAT
>JAYMFT010041862.1:0-15576 GCA_038088735.1 Panulirus argus | reverse complement strand
AACATCCAAAAGTCTCTCTTTTACACACCTATCAATTAACACATAATCCAATATTGCCCGTTGACCATCTCTTCTACACACACACACACACACACACACACTAAGTCTTAAAAGGCAACTCCTCCACCTCTCTGTCAACTGTAGCGTAACGGTTCGTGAGACAGGCGAAGATTCCTACGTTACGTCATATCACATGACTTTTAAACTGTGCTTCCTTTCTAAAAAAACATATCTCATTTGTAGTAATTCTGTTACTGTACTTGGTCTGAAGATGAAACATAAGAAAGATCTCAAAAATTGCCTTTCTTTGTTCCTATGTTTTTACTGTGCATATATTATACACAGACTGTTTACGTCATCATACGTAAATGACTGTGTCTCTCTGTATATTTACCTTGTTGAGGACATCTATAATCTTAAGCCAACAAATGAGTGGTATGAGACTGAAAACTTTCACAACGAGAGATTGAAAATTAATGACGAAAATGTTCAACTTTATATCAAAAGCAAAGATGAATATTGCTGCGCTATCTGGTTACCAAATAAATGGAAATATAACATGAGAATATTCAGAAACAATTCATAAGTAAAACTGACGGAATGAAATACATGAAATGTCACGAGGGGTCGAAAGAGTTTATGTACAGCCTACAGAGAAAGAAAAGGTACAAGCATAATAAATCATGCATGGGAGCAGATAAATGATATCATCACGAACATTATGAATATACAAACCTATCAGATTGGAAGATACAAAACATTACAGAGGTATCCAAGATACATGAAAGTCCGGCGAAGCTGGAAAGACTATTTACTGTGATACAAGGAGAAATAAGAATCATCGGAGGGACATCTGTGTACACATTTTAAAACTGATAAATGGTTGATGTCACTCCTTGATCAGTCTGGGATCGACAATTATGGGAGGTGCATGGCGGCAGAGTGAGCGTTGCTCAGCAAGCGAAACACCGTGAGCGATACACGTTAGAAGCCCTGTGATAATGGCAAAATATCGTAGGTAGGTAGGTGCTTATTTTGTATTCGCAAAACATAACGCTACATGGGGGCCCATCTCTCCTAGCGAAAGTTCACGGTGGGGGGAAGGCACTTAAAATAGCCTACTGACATTCAAGTCGATCTAGGAAACTTGGACCACTCGACGGGTGAGTCTGGAAGAAAAGCCATGACAAGCTCCACACGAAGGGGGATCAACTTCTATCTTAGGAAGTTCTATCCTCCATACTAATAATTCCTTGAGCACGACGGTACCACCCTCGAACACGAAGGGGCAAACCCTTGCCCACGACGGTGTGACCCTTCAAAATCAGGCCAAAAGTTACGCCATCATATCCATGGGTTGTACCATCGTGCTCACAGGGTTATGTGGGTCACGCTGGTGCATTACTCACTTTGTACTGTCTCGGCGGTAGAGTTTTATCTCACAAAATTTACCCCACGGCTATCACAGTGATATGGAGTCAGAACGGTACCAATAACAGATATATAATTACTACCGACGTACAGGCAGTGAGTAGGCGATAAGTGTGCCATAAATTAGCAGCGCCTAGTTGATACAAGCAATGTGTGCCGAGGAGAGAGGGAAGGCAGAAAAAAAGTGAATGTATAAAATAAATCAGAGAACCTGGATTAGATACCAGATGATAAGGTGGTAATAAATCCTCTGTACTGCCGGTTACATAAGTTTGGTGGGGGCAATTTGAGATGCGGTCAAAGTTAGGCGTTGTAATCACAACAACACGCCTCAAACCGGTGCTACGGATTCATAAGATTACGACACTCCAGACGATTCGGGAATACAGTGAGAAGTTGTTGGGAAGGAGCAAGTGTGCCGCAAGATGGGCCGGCGTGAGTGGAGGGTGCGGGAGAGGTGTGTGTGTGTGTGTGTGGGGGGGGGTTAGTGATCGAACGAGGAAGCCGATACTGCTACAAGTGGTGAGGGCCCTCAGGCCGCCAGCCCGGCACACCACCCACCCTCCAATGGAGTGGGCATGCGAAGTAAGAATTAGAAAAGTGTGGGAGGGAATATGTCACGCACGACGGGGAGTAGGCAGCTCTGTAAGGATATCAGCATACTATAGTACTGGAAAAGTAATCAAGTGCGCAATAACATGGAAGTGCTGTACGCTGTGGCAAGCCTGGCATTACTTACAAACGAGTGCTGTGAACTAAGTTATTAAATTTTTTTCCCCGGCGCTCTTAAGTCTATACGGACGATAAAATTCATTTTTTCCGATGAAGATCATGGAAGACGCAACTGAAAAACACATAGCCAATAAAATTTCCGCCGCCTTGGTTTCCATATAATTATCAAATACGTTCCAAATAGCACCTACCTACCAACAAGATTTACCAATAAGACAGGACTAACGCACATTGCTCATGGCGTAAATATAGTATTATATCATAACAAATTTAACTAAAAAAATCCTCAACTTCTTCAGGTATTCAGAATAATTCTAGGATCATATACGCTCTCAGTGCATGGATGTCCCAGGTGTATCAAGCAAACACAGCCTCTCAAGCTGCTCACGTGTATTCTTAAAATTAACTATGACCTTCAAAAATTCTTTTTTCTTTTTACGTTGGAGGCTCCTGGCACGGACAAAAATTTACATCAAGGACACGCCTTAATTGAAATACAGAGAGGCTTAAGAAGGAAAAAGAAGAGACACGGGAAAGTATTCACGAGTTCTGAAGTAAGTGAAAAACCTGTCTTTTAAAATGTGCCTGGTCATAGTTAACAATCTCTACGACTTATATTTTTGTCCTGACCTTTACTGACCTTAGTTACACGAGAAAAAAAAAATCAGCGGTACTCGGGC
Organism: Panulirus argus; assembly: GCA_038088735.1. Classification (NCBI taxonomy): domain Eukaryota; kingdom Metazoa; phylum Arthropoda; class Malacostraca; order Decapoda; family Palinuridae; genus Panulirus; species Panulirus argus. Next base: position 12,733 of record JAYMFT010041862.1, on the reverse strand, counting down.
TTGGCTGCCTTCATGTTACCGTGAGGTGCGCATCTTCTGCCTACCTGGATAGGAAAGGGGCCACCTCCCCCCCTCCCATCACTAATCCTGTGGAGTGAGCAGCTTAGACCACTCAAAAGTCTTATTGACCCGGAGCCTTACGTAACCCCTTATTCCCCACAACCTCGTTCGCTTCCCGATCTCTAGCAATCTTGTCGGAGAACCTGGCTATCTCCAAGACGGCCTGCCTGGACCATAACCTAATATCCTTCCCCTCTTTGTTCCACAACCCTAAAGACAGCTATCTCCGAACTCCTTCTCTCTGTAGCACCTTCAGAGATCACCCGACAGTCATGAAGACCCGGCAGCTTGCACGACGCAGCTAGCTTGACCAACGTAACTCCCCACCTGTCAGTCTTCATCCCTTTCCCAAGGAAGTCGGCAGCCTTGGCGACGCGCCTCCATCCTTGCCCCCTGTAACCTTAGCGATCCTGAAGCATCAGATTCCCCAGCAGCCATGGTCAGTGGCGGAAGGGGATGGCAGGCAGGTCCAGGGCCCGATAATTCAGGGGACCTACAAATGAAAGGACCCCACTCTCCTTAAAATAATCACTGCTTTAATGATTTCCAGAAAATCGTGGTGGGCTCTCAGAGTTGCTATCAGGCCTATTTGATTAAAAACTTGCAAATTCTCAAAGGTAAAATGTACCCTAATATTTCTCCTGCCATGCCATTTCTCAAGAAAGTATATACAATCGATAATCGACACCAATGGAACGGGGAAGCACGACATTGGCCATGGTCATCCTTCATTACCCTGTAAACCTGCGTAGTTTCTGCAGACCCGACAACCTTGATTAAACGCGGCCCATCAACACGCAACTAACAAACAACTCAGGTGAATGATACCGATACCTAACTTCTAAGACAAAACACTGGGCGATTCCCAAAATTCATGATAGTCTATGATTGAGACGAAACCTTCGGATAACGTAGCCAGGAAGGTATTTCCGTAATATGTGATGGTACCTACAGCGTCAAATGAAAAGTGGCCAGAGGAGAGTACCTACCTTCGACGAGACTTTGCCATGAGTGTGTGAGAAAGTCGGGGAAAGAGAGAAAGAGAGAGAGAGAGAGACTTAATCGAAGCAAATTCTGAGGGTAAGTAGAGGACGTGATCAAGTGCAGTCCGGACTATCGTTGCTAACGTCAGCCTCTTACGCTGGGTACTTAAGCATAGCTGGCCTGTGAAATCGTCTTCCTTCTAGTCAAAGATTCTTCGTGCAAAACACCTTTATCTCCATCGCCACAAGTCGCTAGCACCTTCGCTCAACTTGCCAAAAAGCTCTTCTTTTTCTGAGCTCGTGTCATTCAAACTAATCGTTTGTTCTTTTACAGCTAAGAATAAAACATACAACCCAAGAAAATACTGTAATTGTAAACGGAAAGATCTCTCATGACCTTCACAGATAACTCTCGATATGTAAAGATTTCCAATTGTACCTATAGAGCTAACATACCGGCCTGGCAAAAAGTGACCATAATCGGTATACGGACATGTGTACTAAAGAAATGAATGACAGGGATGGAAGAAAAATATCACAATAATTTAAATACATTGGAAAAAGGAAGGCGAAATAAAGTAAAGGTAAATGATTACAGTACAACATTCGATGACTGAAACATGAATAATCGATGTGTTTGATGATTGCTGTGAAGGTTTTTTGTTGTACGCTGGGCAATTCTCTGGATGGCTGCCAAGAGGTGTGTGCCGACCTGCAGGCAGGCGGCGTGAAGCTTTCAGCCATGATACCCACACTGGTACACAACAATGGTTTATTTACGGTCCTGCTGCCGTGGCGGAATACCAGCAGGTGATGCTGATGCAGTGATGCAGTGTACACGTACCAACATATATCCAAGCCTGAAGTTTGTATTAAACCAAGTACCATTAAAAAAATTATTGACAAAAGATGGTAAACATTCTCCGGTAGTCTATGTCCATGCAAATTTTCCAGTTTGAAGTAACATGAGTAAAGTCGCTTGTTTGAGGTTTGGGCGGGTTTTAAAGTCATTAACTTTGTGTAATATGTTAAGTCTTTGTTCATCCTCGAAAGAAAACACCCTGGGGACAACAGAAGCAAAGCGCCACAGCCGACGACGGACAACAACGACGGAAAACGCGATCAGTCTGCCATTGCTATCTAAGCAATGCAAAAACTGGTAAGATCAGGTCACTGTAAGGTATGATGAAAGAATTCTAGAATGCATATTCAAGGAAGAACAAGGAAACCGAGCAATAAAAGTGATGATGGACAGATGACGCACTAAAAGGAAACATGGGGCATTAAAAATAGTACTGGTAACTTAAACCATCGGAAACTGGTCTAACAGTTGAGTTTTATAAATAATTAGCGGGAACTATGAGAACTTGTGATAAAGTGTATCTTCAGGACAATAGCACCACCCTCTCAAACACTGGCGTTACAAAGCATATACCGCAGAAAGTCGGCCTTGATTATCAAGATAACTTGAAGCCTAGCCTCCATTAACTGAGGTCATATCTGTATACGTAATACTTGCATCCGGAATTTTGTTGTAAGATTATATGTAAAAGCCAAAACTGTGGAGTGTTTGAAAAATCCACTAAACTGCAATAACCAAAGAGACACTCTTCAACAATAGTGATAATAGCATACTGCCCCGGGAATTTGCTCGTGTGATAATGAAATATGAACTGACCATATAACAGCATGACATACTGTCAAAATGGAGACACCTGACCTTCAAGAGCGACTTATATGAATCTCTTGCAACCGTACGTAGCTGTTCATCAGCGCCTCCTTGGCAAGTACAAACAAGTTTCCCGTTTTGACTCAAGTGGCAGTTGGACAGCATGAAAGCAAGAATCCTACCCATCTAGGTAACCTACCACTGAGGGTAGCTCCAGCCGCACGCTGCATGCTAGATAGGTCATGAGCGAGTCAGAGAAAGTTACCAACATAAATATCTCACTGGAAACTACATCGTTCGTCCCTTAACTGTTTCATAGTTGGATTATTTCATTTCCAGTTTTTATTACCTCCCTGTTTATCCAGCCCTTAACCTAATCAGGTCTAAAACACAGAACAGCAAAATGCTCTAACACCTATAATATTCATTAAACCTTTTTCATCCACCTGAACTTCCTAAGCAAAACGTTAACCCCTATCACACTCTCGTACTAGGCAGGCTTTCAGCAGAGAATCGACATCTTAACCTTGACCGCCATCCCCGTCCTCATTTCATTGAACAACTGATCACTTCTGGTCGTTCCCCTCGTTGTCCACATTGCCCCTCCCCTGGTGGTCCACCTTGCAAAGTCCTCTGACTGTCTACCTTGTAGTTCCCCTTGTGGTACTTGCCGTTCTTCACCTGAGCCGTCAAACAACTTGGGGTGCCATTAAAATTCAGGAGATGCGCTGTCTAGACTTAACACGCGCACGAAGATCGGGGGGCAATAATGCACTCGGTCGTGCTCAGCATTCTCAACATGGATGGGAGAGATGGCACATAATCACTGAAAATTGTGTGTGTGGGGGGGGGGGGGTATGTAGGTGTTACAGAAGGGCCCCGTCGCCTTGAGGATACACCACAAGTTAAGTCACTTTGGCGAGGCTGTATCACTAGGAAATTGTCTCCTCAAGCAACTTTTCACTCCAAAGGAGTCTCTATTTCCCTGAAACCGGAGGTGAATTTACCTGAGGTGTAACCACATGCACGTGGAGTCCGACAACGCTTATATACATTCTGGACCCCGTATGACGCAGGGAAAAGGTGTTTTTGGAAATCACACCCGAAACTGGATCAAATTTACCATAAGATTCGAAGGGACATTGCAAAATTAATTTGCATTCATAAAATGCCCAAAAACATAGTTTCCTGCAAGTACATTATAAAAATGAATATTTAGATAAGAAAAAACTGAAAAGAGTACAATAATACTGGAGTAATAGCACAGGGAACTGGTAGGTGGAGGCTCTCGCTATGTCAACAACACGTTGACCAGCCTCAAAACGCCACAAACTGTCTAACTTTACCCCCAATCTAATGCTCTCCCTGCTCCTGTTTTCCACAAGAGAACAAGACTCATTGCGAACTCTCCATTCAAGGAAAGTTGTAGAGGTTATAACACAATATTCCCTATAAACTGTGCAGCTTGTGCCAACCAAAACACAATACTGTGAGTTGGTGTGCGCCGCGCCAGGATACTACCACTTGCTAGCGAATATTCACCTACTGGAATGTGATGGCGTGCCTATTGTTGTGGTCTATACCATTTTTGAAGTCTTACATTCTTTTGTGTATTTCACTTACACAGTTTAATGCCTTTCTTCATACACAACATATTTAATACTGTTTTTCTTACTGAGACTACCACTTGCTAGCGAATGATCACTGGCGAATGTTACGGCTAGAGTTTTACACTGGCATTGCCCAGTCTCATGTGTGTGTGTGTCACTTCAAAGGATTCCATCCTGCCCCTGCTACAGACTGCTGTACAGTACTGGAGTTGCAAGTGTTCATGAAAAAAGTATCCTGGGATAAATACACACACACAAAAAAAAAAACATACGCAATGAGTAAGAGTGAGGATGATGCAGACTATACTGTAAACCCCCGAAAAACTTGCATCCATGCAATACACAAGTAAGCGTGCACACACGATACCACGTAGACAAACTAGTTTTTCAAATACACACACACAAATGAAAGCTCAGGTTGGTGCTTTCTATATTTCTATATTTTCAGGCTACGAGACGAGGCCCCACGTGCATGAAACTCGATACCTAGATTGAAAAATACGGAATCAAACACATATACACACAGCTAGCACACATCTCCCCTGCCGCGAGCTTTTCAGTCAGTACTGCAGGTTAATATAAACCAAGGAGCGTCCATAAGCAGACCCATGCACACCAAAGCAGAGGCCGGCAACTAAATTTCTATTTGTGACTCACAACACTTGATGTCACGTACGTTTCGATCAACATGAACGAATTACGTTAAGGAAGGCTTAGCTAGGTTTGGGTGAAGTTATGTATCTGCCGACAAGTGAGACGAATCAGTCCTAAGGCAAGTGTTTCGCTGAGACTCCTTTAAACGTTATCCATTTTTATGAAGCTGATCTTAAAACTTACGATGAACACTGATATGCAAAGATATGGATGGCACCAAGCAAGCGAAGGGACCGGACCGCAACGGATGAAGTGTCTATAATTCGCAGACTGTCCAAGCCTCATTCCAAGTCGGATCGTGTTTTTATCTGGACTCAGGTCTGCGAGGAAACATCCCTATCACGTAGAAACAGGGATCCCCCATTAACTGGGACCTCACTCCTCATGTAATAATCGGAACAATCACACCCAAGTGTACTCTGATTCATAAATTTTACGCTTATATTTACCATAGTTTTGGAAATGCTACACCTGATAAGGAGACCCCAGTGGCTAAGTTTGCCATATGTGTAAGGCTCTTTCAAGGTATGAGGTCCTTTCTAACACAGACCTCTAATTATCACCCAGAAAAAATTGCATTAGTGGAGATAGTAAAGTAATGGTTACAACTACCACTGCAACCTTCAACAAGTACGTGAGAATACCCCGACAAGGAAGAAAAAAATTTCCCTGTGTATCTTTGGCCAGTGAATACTCCCTGGTCATTAAGTCATTAGCTCTGCAAATACTCATGTGGTTAGAGTCAATCTGTAGGAACGATTACGTTCCGCTTATCGTTATAAATAAATCATCAGCTCGGGTGAAGAATCAGTGGCTGCCTTTCCTAAGTAAGTCCAAGGTTGTCACTGGCCTTCATGAAGGTTTGTGACTATAACTGAAGCCATGGGTACAAGAAGCATGCATGCGTCACTAGCCCTTTAAACAAAGACGGAGCTAGCAACGCTAAATTGTTATATCCAGAAAGTCTAAACCTTTAATAGCTAGCCTACCTATCATTCACTGTAACGAACACTTGCCTCCTGCACTTCGAGAACTGTACACACTTTATGAAGTCAGTGCCTGCTGGATAGGCATGCTTGATATGATAATCACTGTATTAATTAATATTTCCCTTGGAACTCTCTGCCTTCTCAAGTACTTAATCACATGAAGTATTTGGACACCGAATGCGTATGAGCGGTGATACAAGGCGCCCGCAAGAGTTAACGGATGTCCCTACGTTCACTCTCGAGTCGCCAATTCTACATAAATTTAGCGTCACGGCAACTCTAGTTTCATGGAATCCTTAAATTCACGCGATACTGACCTCCTAATGAACGCTAACAAACCCTACTAAAAATATATTTTTTCATCAAATGCTTAATATCTCATTATATACAATGAACTTCAATGGCTATAATTTTCGTAGCATTAATATTTCTAACTTTGCAGTTTTTCTTAGCTGTTGGTGATTAAGTGTGATCCGTAATATACATTGACATATCGGTCTTCAACATTTACCTACCAGCCCTTATCCTTACCGGAAGTTTACGTGGACAGGACTCCATAACAAGGAGCAACACGGTTCAGACACAAACAAACAGGACCTTACATGCATTGAAGGAATGACTAAGAGTTCAGTTCGGCAGATACACAAGCTGTCAAGAAATATGTATTGCGCTATGGTGTAAGAGAATATGGTAAGGGGGCAATAAATAACGTTTGGTATCTGGGGCTCCAAGAATATAATTATTCTGTACTCTTTCTTTTTTTTTTTTTTGCATTCGAGGCTCCAGTCACTGACTTTACTCCACATCAAGGCCAGCCGAATAACGGGCCTTAATTGGAATAAAGAGGGTTGATGAGAGGGACAGAGAATTTTGGAGGAAGTGGACAAAAAGTCTTTTAAAAAGAGCCAGGTCATAGCTGTTGGGAAATACATGGCGGGGAGGAGGAGACAGTTCCAAAGCTTCGAGGTCTGGGGAAAGTTCTCAAAACGGCCCACCCTTATGCTGCTGAAGGCCACACATTAATCATGTGACGCAGCAGCGTACCGAGTATCACGCGGTCTGGCTAATGGTGTGAAAGCACAAGCAACCAGTTCTCGGGAGCAAACCAAAGTAATACCTATAAAAGAGGGAAAGTGAACCAACTTAGCGGCGCAGGGCAAGTGGGTCAAGTTGTGATGTTAGTCTGAGAGAGTTAAGTCGGACCGCTCTAGACAATGGTAAGAATTATGAGTGAGATCCACTTCAGAAGTGAGAGCAGCGCTCCACACAAGAACGGATGATCAATCTTTTATATACAAATGGATCGCCTACTCAGAGGAAAAAAAAAAAAACTGACATCTAAACAGGACTCCCGGTTTCTTATAGAGGCAGATTCAGCTAGAAAGCACACATTCCACAGACAATACAAAAAGCACAAATTCAAACAAATGATAAAAGACAAAAGAGGGAAGCAAGCAGATATTCACCCAACTGTATAATACATAACTGATGAAGGTAATGAAGAATTCATCTACTTAAACCTTGATACAAAAAGCACATCAGAGTTAAAAGGACCAACTCGGTATGAAGCACGCAAGGATATCCAGCACAGAGGAAGCATTCATAAGACTCAGCTCATCTCTAGCCCCTTGAGGATGACGGTAAAACACTTGGGTATTGGTGGTGTAACCTTAGACCTTACCTTTCAGGATCTGGTCAAAGACTACCTAACAGTCGTAACGTCGTCCCTCTTCAATATATCCCACACTATGTCATAATACTAATCTAATGCTTCCACATTACATGTAATAATATAAATTCAATGCATCACATTCCAATATGATACGCTAAAGCATCCCACCTTTATTATTAATCATGCCGCAACTTATGTTCAATTCCATTCAATAAAACGCTAACGAGGACGTATGTCGATACGCGCCATAGTTTTAAAAACTTAATCATCATTACAGATACAGGTAAAAGGTCATTAACAAGTATACTTCGATCAACGATTTGCAAGTCTGACTGCCCACGTTACCATATATATCCTTAAGAGGACAGTCACACTTACATATATATATATATATGGGTCGAAAGGAAATGGCACGATAGTGACCCATCTTTAGCTTCCGAGTCAAAAACACGGTTCTTATACGTATCATAAACTGACGCAGTCTCTATACATTAAACGTTGCCTTTTCGATTCTACGTGTAATAATACCAGATTACAAAATTCTGCTAAATCGCCTGGAGTGTTTCAGGCATTTATTGTCAACTAGAACGACTATGCATGTACTGAGAGTTTATATAGTGATGGTAACATAACTATGACCATTCCACGATCAATTCTTCCTAACATTATATGCGTTGTGCTCATAAAGCACTAAAACATTCATAACGGTCACCCCGCCCCTAAATGTCAAGCATGGAAGTCTACAAGCTGTACCATTCCCCAACACTAACCATAACACACAATCTTTGTAACAGAAAAAGAAGAGGTACAATAAAAAGGTTAATGCGACTGCCTTGGTTCAATTAAGCGAAGGAGCATAACGGCACACACAATCAAATCTAGCGGCAATTGAGACAAATGCCGTACAAGAACATCTTGGCCCAGAAAATGTCATGCCATCCTTCCTTTAGCATTGTATATGTGCATTCTGATACCTTCACACACTCCTGGACGACCACCCATGTAACTATACAATAACTATAATGTTAATCTCCTAGTCTTGTGGCCGAATTTAACCCCTCTAATCTCTAGGAAAACAATGAAGCAACTTTTTTTTTCCAAGAAAAATCATCCTCAGCCACCTACAGTTTCACAGAGTAATGTATTACATAATATCTGACACCAACAATGTGCAGTAAAGAACATAATATGCCAGCGTCGCAGTGCTTTGTTTAGTACGTTAGGGCATGACGTTATAGTTAAAATAATCACAGTCCCTATGTGTAACGTTATGACTTATGACACACCCACGATGAGATATGACAGGGTCTCCGCGCTGGATGGGACACCATCTTAACCCGGCCATGACGAACGCTTGCGTCAGTATTGTTGAGTTCTGTGGGCGTTACTCGCTCCAGGAAACCGCGCAGCGCGCTGAAGCATGAGGAGGAGTGTTTAGTTTATTCTGATGAAGCGGGACAGGTGAAGTGGGGGTCTGTGATAGCAACATGGGTAGGGGTGGGGTTCTGTTGTAGAGATGTATCAAAATTTATCCCGAAAGAGATGTGGGCGGCATAGCCTACTCAAACACTGAAAGAGAGAAACTGCAACCAACTTTTTTTCAGGAACACTATAGCTTGCTTTTATGCAGAATTTGTCGTTCAAGAATAAAAAATTCAATGGAAATCTACCAAAAACTCGTCGATATCAGAGAACTTGTGTAACTAACAGTCTTACTCAGTGTGCGGTTTTGTAAACTCATAATTAAAGTCCGGCAAACACCTTCAATTATGCCAATGTGCCATTTAGGAGGAGTTAACCCTCGCCATAGGAAAACTTTCTCATAAAACACCTGGACCTATATACAATTATCTACTTTCTCCAAGTCGTGGTTCTAACACTCAAATGCACTCGTTCCCGTTACACGTTTCATATACCATACTCTTAAATATTTAATTATACACCGAGGTTAAAGCTACAAAGAAATATAAGGCTTATTAAAGTTTCTCTTAAAGATAAGAATGACAAATGAAACATCCCACAATGACAGTTCTTGATTTAGTTTCTGGTCATATCTTATTTATATGCACAATCTCCAATGAAAAGCACCATCATAAGGAAATAAGCTCCTCATTACAATCATTATCATCATTATTGTAATTCAAGAACCGTGGTAACTGCGCGCAATCATGGTGTGTAAATTTCATCGACCCACAGTAAGGTTTAAGCAGTAGAGCTTTCAATGTTATTTCAAATCTGTTGTCGCGACGTGAATAATCTAATACCGGGAAGTAATACTAAGCTCTGCTTAAGATCCTGAAGACTACATCAGAATATGCTGATACGATAACATGGAGCCTTCAACATAAAAAAAAGGTGCTTGTGACCTTTCCATACGGCATATCAGTATCCGCTTAGACATCGAGATATATCATAGGAAGGCTGTAGGATTAGAAAGACCTTTCCAGTGCTGAACTGGGCTGAATATTAAGACTGCTACACAAGTTTTAATTAAGTTCTAGTTCATCGATTAATAGTGACTGGAATACCTAAAATTTAAAACTGACAAGTAAATGTTTACATCAATTAAATGACCTGTATAACTCTATCTTTTGAAAGTGACACATAAAACAGTACATCTACATCTATTAGAAATGAAGACAAGGGTGAATTAGCAGCTCTTTTTTTTTTTTTTTTTTTTGTAGGTGCTGACCTGACTTCGCAGTACCAAAAACGGTGGAAGATGAAAGGAAGGCTCTAGAAATTTGTTACTCCTTTTTTCACAGTAGCGCTCATTATACACCATTAGTGACTTGTTAATCGCCTACACGCAATATTTGTCGTGACCAAGTACCGGTACTATCAACACAGCGAAATACTAATGCCCACGAAGTTTCTAAACTAGAATCTTCCTCGGCAAGGTTCTAAATGTATTACATCCCACATTTCCTGATATATCCAATGAAACTAAATACCGCTTACAAAGCCAGGTAGGATGTTCCCCATTACACCAACCTGGATACTCGTACCAACATTCAGCAGCATGAATTAATAAAATGTTTTACATCTATCAGAGATACTGTTCGCTGCTCCTTCAACGATAATCCTATACATTTGTTCGAATGCTCCTCACGCAACTGCTTATAATACGATGAAGACCTACGGATTACGCTTTACCAATCATTAGGAAGACCCTTTTTAGTATCTGCTACGATACTCAGTACTAACCAGATTAATCCTCGTCACTGTTCTCTGCACCCATCCTCAGAACAAACCCTAAGACATTCCTATGATATTCCCAAGGGAAACACCCAGGAATATCCTGGCCACGGCAGCAATAGATCCTCCCAAGATATTTCCCGAGAATCCACTATTTCCTGAAAACTACTCCTACCCTTAAATCCCACATATTTTCTTTTTTTCTGGACCTAATAATTTAAGCAATGAAGTAGGTTACAATGAAGCCAGGGAACAAAGAGGTGTGCGTTTGTGCGTTGCGAAGGATCAGGTCTTTCCCAGTTTTAACCTTTGATGGAGACTAATGGTGAAGGGTGAAGGTGAAATTGAGGACCTGTAAAACTGTGTACAGTAGCATGAAAAGTGGTCAAGTGCACGATGCTAGTTTTCAAACTTGTAATTTTTGTCAATTCGCTTTTTCAACTTTCAGATTCAGGATACAGACCTTTTACTTGATCTTTTACACGGGTGGGTTAGTTAGGCTTTTAGGCCTATCGATTACAAGTCACATGCCATTAACGGCAAGTTATAGCCACTAATAGAAAAATCGTTAACACTTTCCTCTGCTGTTAAGGATAATTCTACCATAACACTTTTTTTTTTTTGTATATCGCCCTTGAAGGCCAGTCGACCAATGAGGCATGCAGCTTACTGAATACGTCGATGGTACTGAAACTATCTCAAACCAGTTTTACATACCCGGAGATGCTACAAACTTATTCTTCTGCATCTAAGTTATTCATCTGGCCCACAGAGGCACCATAATCTATGTGGCCAAGCATTTCTTTGTTTCATGTCATGATACAAGCAATATACAATTTGAAAATATAATCATTATCTACACAATGAATTACTTGTCATCTCTCCATGATGCAACACGAATCAATCAAATCAATATCCGCTTAAGACATCCATGCGAACCCAATTACGCTTGAGGCAGGATCACGCTAACCTTCAACGATAAATAGCCCGATTCAGATACGCCTTACTTCAAGTATGAGTATGTGTCCAAAGGTTTCTTATCAACCTGAGATAAAAGATAACCCTAACCACTCATGATATGGAATTATTTGGTATAAGTGAGACAGAATATTTTTGTTTTCTATTTTTTTTAAGCTGATGTAGGCTACAATTGAGCATTTCGATAAGTTCAAGACTAGAATGTTTAGTGATGTCTGACCCGCGACCTTTTGTGGAAAATACGATAACCCGATAATAATTACTATGATGAAAAGAGTCGACGAATAAACTTAGCCAATCCAAGATGCATGTTACAACTGAACAATCTTACACTAAAGGTCCTCAAGTACGATTACGTAAGGGTGCTGAATTTTCTTTAAGCGAGGGAGAGCCAGGGTAAAACCATGCATATAAACAGATGAGTAAAAAAAAAAAGGGGGAGAGAGAGGGAGAGAAGAGATGGGGAGTTACGTGAGAATTACGAGGAAAAGATCAAAGACATATGTTTATATAGAAAAGGTTATTGGAAAACTGACATATGGCCACATGATTCACTTTGTAAATGCCACCACAACAGCAGGGCGATCTGTCGACTGAGGATGCTGAAAACTTGTAAACATGTCACTGAAGTCTTCCGGTGGACCTCCAAATTCATGTGCTCAACACGGAAGAAATTCAAGCTTCCAAAATATAGAGGAAACATAGAATTCAAATTTCATGACATAACACGGAAGCCAGATCGGTCACAACGCGCGTCACAGATCCTGGCGTACAAAATTTTAAGGAAAATAATCTTCTTTGTAATGTGTAACAGAGCAGCCTAGCTGCATAACATACCGAGAGCATATATATATATATATATATATATATATATATATATATATATATATATATATATATATATATATATAAAAAAAAAA
>JAYMFT010041851.1:0-15577 GCA_038088735.1 Panulirus argus | reverse complement strand
GAGAGAGAGAGAGAGAGAGAGAGAGAGAGAGAGAGAGAGAGAGAGAGAGAGAGAGAGAGAATCTACCAAAGAAAAAAGAACTGCAGCTGAACTCTTTTTCCTCTCTCTGTCACCAACAATCTCGTCAAAGCTATTGTTTCACACTAAGAGAACTGCGAGCTCGATATATATCGACGTCACCTTTGTCAAAACTTGTTTCTCGCTTTTGTTTCTCACAAGGAACTTCGTCAGACTATCGACCTTCACTCGTGGGGTCTCTTCAGGAAAGGTATGAATATTACTGGCATTCCTTATGTACTTTTCCTTTACCTAGAAGTCTTTCCCTAGTTAACTGCTTCATTTAACCATTTTTTATTATTGTCAGTTATAAACCTTCAAATACCTTTTTTTCTTTTGAAAGAAACATCTTTTTTTAATCTCCTTTTCTGGAAGGTTATTTTTCCTTTGGGTACTCCGATTGTAGAAGTGCATTCTCGAGAGATTCTCCTTCGCCTGAATAAGCTGGTTGTTTTTGGGGAAGTACCAAGTCAGAAAGTGTTGGTAATCACTTTAAATTGCTGTTACAGAACGAGTATGTATCGCTGTAATTGCCACGATAGTATATATTACTGTAATTGCCATGATAGTATGAGTTTGTATCATATCAATTGCCATGATGATAGCAGTCATGTATCATCGTAATTGCCATGATTACATGAGCTAAGTGAGTGTCATACTAACTGCAATAGTAGTATGAGTTGGTTATTGGTGTTTGCAAGATCCGTGGTAGTTATGTATCACCGTATTTGCCATGGTAGTAGAAGTTAGTATTCATTCTCAATGTTCGTTGCTTATTGTTCCAAGAACCCATGGTGGTTTGAGATGGTTATCACAGTTGATCTCATGTGATCTATGACATAAAAAAGCAAAGAAAGAGAAAGTATTCTTATGATATTTCTTTATATAGACAAGTCATAAGTTTCTGTAGTTTTACGACCACATGATATATCATTAAGTTTCAGTAAAGCAATTCGAGCTGCTCTCAAGCTCGGCCAACCAAGTTTTCTGTTGAAACTGAAAAACCGAGTGGTTAACAAACATGATGGAAAAAAAAAGGAAGGAACCTTTCATTTTTTTTCACCTACAACTCATCCGATCATTTCTGAGGAAAAGTAAGACATTTCGGATAGCTTTCTTTTTTTTTATTGTTTTTGCTGCAGATCAACACAGGTTGATGGACACAGATTGGTCACAAAAGCCATCCGACTAAGTCACGCCGGGAAGACCTGTCACCCACCACAGTAGTGCCATCCCAATGCCTATTGCACACATCTCACTTTATTTGTCAGCCACACTTTCGCATCAGGCAGACAGTGCATCATGTACATGTGTACAACAGCTACGGACACACCAGGGATGTGTTTGTAGTAGTGCCACACATACATCACTGATGCGAAAGTTGCTACCACATGCGTACATTCGCTACTCAGACGTGTTAGTCATACGAATGCATCAGAGTCACTTAAGTAGCAGCTTTCCGTATATCATACATATGTACGTTGCTGCCATACGGAGGCACTGGTGCTACATATGTGGCAGACACACAAATGTATCAGACACGAACGTATCAGCCACACGAACGCATCGGAGAGATGCGAACGTAGCAGCCATACGAAACTTACCAGTGACACATCTGTAGCAACCACGCTAACCCATCAAGAGCAGCGAAGTAACAGTCATACACATCCACACATTCTCTCTCTCATCTATACTGTTTAGGTGTCTCAAGAGCTTGAGGGAGTTTCTAGGTGAGGTGTCCCCAATTAGGCATTTTTCAGAACCATCTCATTAATCTTCTGAAGGAGTATCGACACTCTTCTGAGGGAAAATGAATGGGTTATAGTAGGGGAAGGCGGGGGCATAAGGTAGGAAAGTAGGGCTGACGGCAGCAGCGTAAGGGAGAGGAGCCTTAGGGGCGAAGGAAGTGTAAGTCAGAGGATGAGCGGTAGGGGAAACCACGCTGTAGGTGAGTGGCGTGACGCCGGCGGCGGGGAACGAGTACTTGAGGACGGGGGTGGCGATCTTGTGCTCTTTGGTGGTCAGTTCGATCTTGGTGGTGTCCGCAGGAGTGGGTGCCTCAGCCGGCTCGAACTGCTGGGTCTTGAACGTGTGGTCGACGACAGCGGGCTGGACGTGGACGAACGGATGTGGAACCTGGACTGCAGCAACGTCACGGCGGCGACGGGCCGGAACTACGGCATCGTCTTGAGCCTTGGGACTGCCCACCACGAAAGGTCTGGGATGGAAGTACGGGAAATATCCGCCGGCATATGTGGTATAGGGAGTGAAAGGAGTGTAAGGAGTGTAAGGAGTGTGATAGACGAGAGGGACTGGCTTCGTTTCATCGTCAACCTCTCCGACGGGATAAGTGAAGAAAGTTGCCTGGCGCTTCTCGCGTTTGCTTTTGGCCTCGTCGAACGCAGCCTGGAAGTCCTCGCGAGCCTGAGCCACCTCAGCGGTAAACTGCACGGGCTCGGGGGGCACCCCTTTGTCCACGGGTGCAACTAGGTCCGCCGTTGGTGCCACGGGAAGGTTATTGGCGCGGACGCGGTAACCCTGGGGCCCGGCTTCGTAGAAAGTGACAGCAGGTTTCCCATCGGCGTCGATGTAGGAGAACTGACCGACCACGCGTCCGTCAGCCAGGCGCGTCTCCTGGCGGTTCTGGTCGAAGCTGAAGTGGCCGAAGCTTGTCTGACCCAGGATGTCCTGTGTGCGGTACTGGTGCGCCCAGGGGTACGGTATGCCGTATCTTGGGAACACCAGCTGCGCACTGCAGCACCAAACAAGGGCTAAAACCACCTGTCGACAAGCAAACAGAACAATGTCATGCTCTCCAATTGGTATATGATTAGAGTAAGGATAACTCATGATATTTTGAACTGCAAAACTCCACTAGAAACAGCCTAAGATAACTTACCTGTGGCATTGGCTATATTACGGTCCTCTGTATCATCTTTACTCTCAATATCCAAGAAACACATGCCTGATATATTCCTAAATAATCTACTCGTTCTCACTGTCTCTTCAGCGATAAGTAATAGAGACTGTTACATTTAGGGGTACTTGATGGATACACAACACTATCGTGAAGAGTCTGGAGCCAGCTTACACTCCGTCCCCAACTCTGTATGTAACCACACCTCCCAAAGCTACTTGAGGTTCAGGTATACTCACCAAGGACCTCATGTTGCTGTAGGCCTGAGCTGCTGCCTCCTGCTGCCGCCTACTGGCCGACCTCACAGTATATATATAGACAGACTCGGGGCCCAAGCGTCTTCCCTCAAGGACACCATGAGGCCGATCACCGGTTTCGCCTTAGTGACACTCAGACTCGTGAACAGGTTTCAAGTGCTTTGCCATACCTAAGAAATACCTCTACACACTCGTGCCAACTCCACGGACTAAGACGTGTTTCAGTATTGGGCCGAGTGCTTGGTAATTGGTCCATCGGGATAAAGTTAGAAATACTAAGTTCACTCGAGGAACTAGCAACTTAGGGTGGAGTGCAAGTCAAAGGGTTTAGGCGAATGGGGTGTGTCTAGCTTGGGTAGAGACAGCAAGTTGTCTCACAAGATTGAGACCGATCTGTGTCTTAATATACATTCACTCATCATCGATAAAGGATTTCGGTGATCGTAAATCATAATCTTGGCTGCTGTTTTGCGGAAACTCTCGACAAACCACGTTATGGTATTGAAGAAATCACTGGAAGAGAAACTAGTACCAAGGGAACAAATCATTTTTTTTCTCTTGCAAGGTGATACAGTAAACATCCCATACTATAATCCAGTATCATTAACAAGCATGGTTTGTAAATTACTGGAAAAGATAATCAGAAAGCAAAATGATAAGCATCTGCAACTAAAGAAGAAAACGATACCCAAGTGGGAGGTTGCATGGCATCAGGGGAATAATACTTGCCAAAACGACCTTCTCTGTCCTCTTTGGTAGTATCAGCATTAATACAGGGGGAGAAAAAAATGAGAAGGGATACATAGCCTGAGTACTCCTGGATCACCAGTAGTCACTAGCTTTCTCCCTCAGTGCAAGCTTACGAGAAAGAATTAGACTCCAGGCAGACCTCAAGGGAAGACTTGAGATGCGATTTGAAGTCGCCTCCTAATCGAAATGGAACAGAAGACGCGTACGCCAAAGGTATCTTTCGAAACGTGATTAGCGAGCGATGTCCCCCACGCCCTAATCTTGGGCCTGCAGTCATTATATAGGTCTTATCTCTTCGTCACTTGCCAGACGAACTCGAATCATGCATGAATATGTTTGCAGATGATTCTAAAGTAATAAGAGGAGTAGGAAGTACTGAAAGACACTAAGATAGAAAGAAACGATATACCCTTGAGCGCTATAGGATTTGAACTCGGAGCCCGCCGAGTGGCAGCGTTGGTCAGATGTATGGTCCATGAAACTGAACTCGACCAAATGTGATAGTAGCGTGGATGGAACACAGCGAAATATGGCAAGACTACAATTACCATCTCGTAAAATGCAATGTATAGGAAACTGTGTGTTACAGGGGGTAAAGGGCATAAGGGCTAATATAGTCGCCGAATTCATCATAAGGAAACATCATAAAGAGAGCTGTGAACGTTGGAAAACTGGCAAAATTGCCTTGAATACATGGAGGAAAAAATATGGCCAGAAAGTGAATGACAAACAATGGAACCTAAAATAGAATATTCCTTGAAAAGTACCTTGCAAAAGGTACCAGTGTCAGCGATCAGGTAAATTGTCCCTGTCGCATGGTCTAAACAGATTAGTAAAGGAATTATGAAATATGACAAAAGAAACACACACACACACACATATTTACATATATCCACTAGTTGCTTGGGGAATATACGTCACAAAAAATACATCCCACGTATTCCCTGCGCATTGTATGAGACCAAGAGGTGCGGGGGTTGGAAGTTGGAACCAATACCCTTTCAAATCCACCTCATCTCTTGTTCGACCTACGTTTCCATTCGTCACAACTACGCCTCTAAGCCCACATATAGATGAGAACTTCCGATAAGGCAGACGTAACCCTAATTAGGTTTTACGTCTCTAAAATCCAATTTCTTCCAATCTGGTCTTCTAAAACTCTTCACAACTTTCAAACCTCTAAATCCATTACGCAATACGTTTAACATACTTGATATCACCATAACACAAGTTATCTTGAAAACCACCACATTGCAGAGATGCTTAAGTCTGCGTCTGAGAAACTGAGTGTCCTGTTCAGATGCTGAAGATTGTTCTCCAAAGAACAGGCGTTTTGATTATACAAAGGCCTGATTTATCCACGTATGGAGTTCTACTCTCACATCTGATGCGTTCGAACCCTGAAAACTCACTTGACGGACGCGAATCTAAAGCAATCCGACTTATCACCTCTAAACTTGACCCACTTGCCCTACGCCTCAGTGTTCGTTCCACTCCCCTCTTCAGGATAATACAGCTTCGGCTTCTGTTCCCCCTCCGCCTTTACATGCGCAAGAAGAAGTGTACCTTAGCGTGAGAGACTGTGGGCAATGATGACAAAATATGCAATGAAGCGCTTAGCGTAACATCCAGCCCGAGGAAGGGTCATGCAGGAAGACTCGTCAGTTTGAAACTTTCGCTTTAGACGTAAGGGTGAAGAAGGAGAAGAGAAAGGATCTTGAATTCCACGCCTTGTATTTACGTGGGCAGAAAAAAAAAAAAAGCTGTAGAAGAGAATATTACGACGAACCACATGAGTCCTGTGGACACTCTGAAAAGAAGAAAAGTGACCATTCATAGCTCTATCTACATACGGAAATAGACAAGGGTATGCAAAACATGTTCGGGAGTTAAAGCTTAGCTTCAAATTATATACTAAGCATAGGAAAGAATCCCGGTACAGTGTCAGAGGATTTCAGGGGTGAGGGAGCTCTCACGCACCATCTCACAGTCGGCAGTGCATCCATGCTCCCGTAGGACACATTTCTTTAGGCTGATACTCATATGTCTTTAGAGTACGGAGACGTCCTGCAGGACTGGCGGTGCTGTGCAAGTGGTCGAGATACTACTTGTGGCCACGGCGAGCAAGTGGGCGGTTTAGAAATGCAACGCTAAACGAAAAGAGTGGCGGAAGACCCGGTGGTGTAGACTGAGGCCTCCGCCCCTATCTCTTTGTGTCATCGCACTCCCATAGAGTTGCCATCCTCTCCTCCTTCATCCACTGCCGCACCTTCACTGATTTTCTCCACCTGCTGACTTATTCCTCCTACTGTCACGCCTCTGGTGGATCTGGCCTCACTGCCACACGCTGGTTCACTACCCACTGACTAACCTGAAGTGACTTTCTTCCTCATTACCACGTATTTGGCTCCCTACGCACTCTTCCCCTCTCCCACTAGGTCACTAAGTCCATTGATACATCTCCACTGTTCGGTAAATCTACTTCCATACCGCTGATAGATGAGTACCCACTCCACTGACTCGCTGCCCTCCCCTATACATTCATCGCCCATTGCATCACCCTTGTACTCACCGTTCTGCCTCACCTCCCTTGGCTTAATGCCCACACTGCCTCACTTTCACTGGTCCGTTTCCTATTGCCGGCAAGCCACTCACTGCATTGCCTTCAGTGAATCTCCAGCCACTTCCACATACCTCTTTGGTTACCTCTCCACCACTACTACCACTAATACTCCACTGCTTCAGTAGCTACTTTTCACTTCATTCCCATTGGTTCACCATGACTAACCTCCACTTGATCACTGCTCACTGCCACTGTTCCAAGTGGTACACCTTTCACTGTCATGCCTTCGTTGGTCTGCTACTCAGTACCTTTTTTTCTACTCGTTCATTGGTCACTGCCATTATTCCAGTGATTCTCTACCCACAGCTCTACTGGCTCACAACCCACAACTCTACTTGCTC
Organism: Panulirus argus; assembly: GCA_038088735.1. Lineage (NCBI taxonomy): Eukaryota > Metazoa > Arthropoda > Malacostraca > Decapoda > Palinuridae > Panulirus > Panulirus argus. The sequence continues at coordinate 8,632 of JAYMFT010041851.1, read as the reverse complement.
ACAACTCTCCGCCATACCTCCATTGTTGATTATTCAGTGCCACAACTCCACTAACAGGACGTATTAGCATAGCTTCCTTGATATAATAAGTAGCATTATTATGCAGACATCATAACAAACATCATTTCCTCGACATAAGTAGGAAACTTCATAATATTCAGAAAACAAAGTGATATCACCGCCTTGACGAACATACAGACATCAACGACTCGACGAACATGCAAACATAAATGACTTCGACAACATACAGACATCAATGACTTGACGAACATACAGACATCAATGTTTTGACAAAATCCTTGGCATCAGTAGCTGACAACACAAAGAGACAAACTATCTCGACAGATCGCGTAACATCATGCAGAGACATGAGACAGTACAGACAACAATTCCTTAACAAATCACGTAACATCACTGAGCTGACAGAACATGCAGGAATAAATTGCATGAAAAGAAAAACACTATTACGGTGAGAGCCTAAAAACACATCAATACCTTGAAATACGTAACATCATTAAGGCAACAGAGCAAACACACATTTCCTTGACATTAGATCCTTGAGTTGACAGAATACAAAGACGTCACTACCTAAATAGAATAGACAAAAGCCAATAACGTTGACAGGATGTTCAGATATCATTACCAAGATTACGTCCACGATCTATTGAGCACATATGCATCGCTGTCTTTATATAGGGTAGATATCTGATCTCTCTTGGAAATACTAAATCAAACTGTCCTTTAACCAAGTCATAGGTCCACAGTCTTTCTACTGTGTAAATTTCTTATTCATTTTTATGTTTTGCTATGTATCATCATTTTTACTTCACAAAACATACATATTACCACGTAGTCAACAGGCCATACGTTTTCTATCACCTTGACAATATACGTAACATCATGAAAATGAGAAAAAACATACACACAAAATCACCTTGACAAAATACTTAACACATCATTGAGATACCATAAGACATGGACATCATTTCCTTGACAGAAACATCATTACTTTGAAAAGGGGACATCATTTTCTATACATGGACGTCATTAATTTGACAAAATCTATAGAATAAACACGCTGACACAGCAGACAAGCCCCGTTACCTTGACAGAATACGTAATATCATTGATTTCTCGTACCATCTGAATGTTACTATCTTGACTTGAACGTATAGCATAAGTAAGTTGGTAAAACCCCTACCGACAGCACTAACTTCACATTTCCTAACATCATAATCATATCCAGGACCATATTAGAGATCGCGTAAGATCTTACAAACCTGGTATACATTATCAGATTATACCACACCCTAAACACACACACACCACAACTGTCACTATCCCAGAGTCAGGAATACGATCAGTGAGAGCCAAGGTTGTTAGGGGTCTAGTGATGGCTGTTAGTGCCCGCATCCATACGCCCCCTTCAAACTCCGCTAGATGCATGGGGATGAAAGTATCTTTCGTGCCCCACACACACACACACACACACACAACGGAGGCCCCGGACACGTCCTGGCGGCAGCCGGCAACAACCCTCGCCCTAGTAACTAACTGATGCAGAGTCCCCTCCAACTGACCCTCCCTTAACCTCCTCCTTCTACCTCCCTCCCTCCCTGCCTGCACCTCTCTCTCTCTCTCTCTCTCTCTCTCTCTCTCTCTCTCTCTCTCCCTCTCTCTCTCTCTCTCCCTCCTCCAGACCCCTCCCCTCCCCCCCTTCCCCCTATCCCCACACACCCAACCGGTCCGCCCAGGAGGGCTGCCTCCACACACACACACACACACACACACACCCATCTCCTGCAGCAGACAAAAATCCTGGAGTCCTTGAACCGCTCATCGGGACTCTCGTTTCGTCGTCCCTGCCAGCTTGGGTCTGACCTTGTAAGGGGGCGTGGACCTGCCGGGGCGTAGGCTGAAGCCAGAGAGTGCTACACCTTTGGGAACATTAAGGACGACGATCCAGTAAGAGTCGGATCTAAGGCTAGCTGTATTGAGTAGGAGGGAGGGAGGGGCGGCGAGGCGCCGGGAATAAACTAGCCCGAACTGTGTTCGGTAAAGCTGAGCAAAATGTTATAATACAGTAGGTAGGTATAGACGAGAAGGACGGGAGTCTCTAGAGTACTGGATATTGAAAGAAAAATGTTGCGTTCGTGCAAGATAAGTAAATAACGTAGACTGAAACAGAGCAACGCGAACAGGTAGAATTGTAAGCGGTCTAAAGGCGCGTGGGCTCAACATTTAAGAAACCCTTACAAGTTGTGCCACAGTATGAGGGAATGAAACGTTAAGAAATAGAACAGTGATATCGAGAGGTTCAAAAGACACAGTTATGTCTATTAAGCCTCTCGTGAACAGCAGGCATACGAGATGGACAGCAGGACAGAGAAGGATAAATGTAGAGAAGAGGGGAAAAAGAGTGAATGCTGGAAACTGTTGAGACAGTGTATGATAAAGCGAACAAAAATGGGAAATAGACGAAAAAAACCCACAGAGACATTTGGAGATCTCTTGGGGTTACACGCAAGATGAGCCTGTAGGCCAAGTTACTTAACAATAGCAATAGGTTTGTCTTAAGTATAGGAGCGTGAAGAGGATCAATGGAGGAATCTTTTTTGTCTGCAGACCAAGTGATAATAACAGGAAGAGAGTTCGGGTGTATCACAGTGAACCCGACGGAGGACCTCCATCTCAGCACCTCGAACTAGATGAACGGATTCCAGGCTGTTTACTTGCAGTTCGCGTTGGTTCCTGGAAAGAAAATCAGACTAAGAGGAAGCTTCTCTGCAGCTGCATACGAGAGGGCGGCAGTGAGGGAGGGAGGGAGGGAACCTCAGGCAGGCAAGAGCAGGATAGAACAAAGAAGGGAATCTTCAGGACGTAAGTACACAAGTCAACCGAAGTTAAGAGATCTTCAGGAGGTAAATAGAGAAGGTGATCCCATTGTTTCATGAAAATATCTGCCAGTGGCTGTAAGAGCTTCTCTCAAGTCACTTCAGTCTAGTTCATCATATTCGTCATAGGTACACAGTATTCACTGTATAAAAACTATGTTCTTATCAAGAGTACGTTACTCACTATATGAGTATATCTTTTCTTTTGAATAAGGAATCATCTCATCTCTTGTGCAAATATGTTCATTATGAGGACCTCGCTGTTGAAATAAAAATGTTTAATATTCCATGTAAATGATCTTTTTCATTAAGAGTATTCCACTATATTCACTATGAGTCGAATGGTACATTTTTCCCTCTAAGTTTTCCATAAACGAATCAGGTTCGTCGGAGGCGATCCACACTCACTGCAATGTTAACAACGCTCTCTGTAGGCGAGTAGAAGGGAGAAACAGAATGAGAAGATGATGAACATTGCGGATAAAAGAATGGGAGTGAGGAGGAGGAAGAGGAGGAAGAGGCCTACGACGAAGGGTTTAGGAGGACGAGAGAAGGAGATATATGAGTAGCAGCAGCAGCAGAAAAAAGAATGAGAATAAAGGGGAGAAGGAGAATCACATGAGGAGGAGCAGATAACTGAAGCTTACAAGCGTGGGATATTTTTCTTTTCCCTATTTCCAAGCTGTACATGGATACCCCCAACAAAGCATTGATACACACACTGTGACGAACAGCGCTCGATGTGACCAGACGACCCTCCGTAACAGTCCATTTTTTAAACGGTGGCTCGCGATTCCCTAGGGGGTCGCAATGGATTTTCAAAAGTGTTGCGATCCGTTCGCGCTGACCTTTCAGAATGCCTTTGCTCTAGAACAAGACTAGACCCCGAATGAACAGGTTTGCGAAAAGGATACAGAAATGGCCCAGATTCCAGACTTCTTCCTTTTTTATGGTCCAACAAAAAAGACCCGGTTGAGAAATACTGCTATACAGTATCACAACCTGGAAAAGATTCAGGAACACGCCGTCTGAACGTTGCTCCACTGACTGAACTGAAGAGCAGTGTGGTTCATGTGCGCCTTCGTATGGATAGACGGGGACAAACGTATGGACATCATGGGCCAACGCTTTGTGAGGGTGTCGAATATGTATGAGAGGACTCAGTATAAACGAGGATGCTCTGGGTAAGGACGTGCACCGGGAGATTTAAGTTGTAATTGGGGTACATTACATGGGTAGGTAAAGACCATGGATTGGGACACAAAGTAGAGAGGATGGTATATCGTAGTCGGAACTACATCACAGAGGGGGACATGTACCTTGCAGGGACATGCAGTGAGCGAGGACACAGGACGGGTGAGGACACATACACGCCGGGAGGAGACATGTTGTACCGTTGGAAGGCTGACAAACTGGGCAGACACATAATAGATAAGGACACGAAGCAAGGACACCCTGTACATCACACAAATAAGGACGCACCACATGGGACATACTACAAGACATACACTACAAGGGACACACAACAAACAGCAACAAAGTGATGCAAATGCATTGTTGATGTACGGTGAACAAGAGTAACCACAGGTGGTATGCAAATGCGCGCATCAGGTATTATGTGGCTGGTACTACACCATGGGTGGGGACACATTCTAGTTGAGTACGCACAGTAGGTGAGGACATATTATGGCGATGACACACTGGTTGTAGGACACATTCTCGGAGGAACTCACACAGCGGGTGAGGACATATGGTGGGTAAGAACACAATACAGCGGACACAGGCGCATACTGGGCGGAGATAAATTATAATGGGGAGCAGCACATTAAGCGGTTCACACGGTGAGCTGAGGCATACAGTGGGCGGGGACACGCAATGTTCAGGAACACGGAGTGGGCAGTGGTGTACGACAAACAGGGTTGCTTGGTCGTTGGGAACACGGAGTGTGAGTTGAGAAACAGAGGGCGTGGGGACGACTCACTGGGCGGGTTCGGAGCATCGTGGACGGACACCTTCACTTGCAGCAGGACAGAGATGACCTCCAAGCCTTCGAAGATGGTTCCAGTTAACTGTAATGGGAGAGGAGGCGGGACCAAAAAAAAATATGTATGCAGGAACGAGAATAGATAGTGTAAGGCAAATACAGGAAAGATCATCAGGCAATTGATAACGTAAATAAACGTGATTTACGATGCAAGAGAAGAGCAGCAACAGTTTCATGAACAACGACAGAGTGATGAACAGGAGAAAAATCTGGGTACGCTGTTTTTCTACCTGTCCAGCGAGGGCAATCTGACCCACCACAGAAAAAAAAACAAAGGGGGATTCACCACGTCGATGAAGCTTCTGCAACCCTCACAAAACGCTGGCACCTACAGAGCATTCGTCGCTATAAAGCATTTACCACACCACACATCTCTCACCCACACACACCCCCCACCCACACACACACCCAGAAACCTCCACCATCACACTCAAGAGTAGACCCATAGAATCTACACCATCACACTCCAGGGCAGACCCACAAAACCTGTAGTGAAACTAGCAACGTCTAGAATACACACACAAAACCTTCACCACCACACAAAAGCCTTGAAGAGACCTGCAAAAGCCTACACTAAACCCACAAAGTTCAGAAAAGACCCACGAAACTTGCACCAACTCCACACAATCCAGATAGACCCAAAATACTGCAAAGACCACATCAAGTCCACAAGAGACCTACAGAGTCTCGTCTGCTCTTACACATTCACCTTTTGCAAGAAAACCCTCACTAGAAAAAACTTTTGCTATCCTTACAAGCATCTTCCAAGCCCAAAGAAAACTTTAAAAGGCCAAAAGATGGAGTAAGAATCATCCCGGACATCCGTCAAATCCACAAAGCTTACAGGACGTGCAACGCTCTTACAAAACATCCGCAATGCGCGTCCATAAAGCATCCACCATGTGCACAAGACATCCACCTCGCCCACGACCATAGAACATCCATCAAGACCAGCGAACGTCCACCACTCCCATAAGACTATCCGTCACAACTAGATGTCATTTAGGAGATGGGTTGCGAGATACAGAAGATTGCATTCCAACATTAAGGATTCATTTCAATTTGTCTCAACTTAACAGGAGTCATTCAGAACTGACAATGATGATCTACTTAGAATATTTTCCATTTGATCCCAATCAATCTGCGTCGAATCACCAGCGATGAGAATACCATAAAGACAGGATCCACTCTCAACTATAAACTCTTCGTCTTTTCTTCTCTATTGATCTGGTGGGTAATTCTTTGTCATTCTTCTTTCACCTTACCGCCAATCTATTCGGTTGTTATGTCTAGCTTCCTCATCCTCGTCTCTAGGTCGGCAGGCAGCAACCTTCTCCCAACGTGCTCCTCCCCTCCAGCATTCCCGTGTCTGACGGACACGCCCTCCCATAGCCTCCACGTCTGAGGACGTTCTGTCTCATGGACAGGGTCCTCACCAACCTGCCGGGGGAAATCTACGCTGCAAGGAAGATCCTGAAAGAAAACTACTTCCATGGCTTATTCTTTTTCTTCAGTCTCTCTACTTAGCTGCAAAATTCTCAACTCGTAATGACCTCCGCGAAAACATTATTCTCCCGGTTCTTCACGCTGGGTTGTGGAAGCGAGTTATCGCATGGCAGATTGGCGACAAGGATGGGACAGAGTGTTGGCAGACGGTAAGCTGCGGCAGATGATACGGGCCACCAGCGATAGTTAGCGGGGCGGTGTTTCTAGCATCCAAGGTCGCTACTGGTGGAATGTGAGGGGCGCGAGCGTGTGAGAGGGCTCTCACGTGCAGACCTGGACTGAGATGAGTGACCGGTGACTATGAGGTACCTATATGTTGTGACTCTAGCGTGGGATGCGACGGGTCTCCGTAATTGACTGTGGTGTGAGGGATGTGACTGTCGTCTGTGTAAAAGAGACTCTGGTGCGTGGGATGTGACAGGGGTCTGTTAGTGACTGTGCCGTGTGGGATGACATTGGTCTCCGTATTGACTGTGGTGTGACTGCTCTCTGCGTTGACTGTGACGCGAAGAATGATAGCGGAGTGAACGGAATCCTCACTCGCAAGACAGAGTCGACTATGCATTATACAGCAAATGTGTCGAATATGGGATCAAGGGGGATGGAAGGTGTGACGATGAGGACGGAATCTAGAATACCCCCGTTGGCTAGTCTGGGCTCCTCATGCCGAAGGTCATGTGCCGATGTGTGCGATGCACAGGTGAACAAGGAGATTCCTCGATGAACATCTCCTTGGACTAACTGACCAGGGGATGTTATATAAGTAAAGTCTTTGTTCTTTATCTGGCTACAGAAAACGTCTATTATTTTTAACTTTATTAGATGCTAAGACATAAAGAACTGGTAAATCTCATATACAGGTCTGATATGCTAATTATATTTCAAGGAAATCTAGTCATAAGTATCAATCATAGTGACGTAAAGAAGAAAAATGAATAAACGTTTTTTCTTACCAACTGAGAAAAGATTATAATATACAGCAGCTACATAAACAGAAGGATTCAGAAGGGTATAACTAAGTGACAGACTAACGTAAGAATATTCAGTCTGAATTGACGAAGAGAAATATACTATAATCTACATCCCAAAGAACAGAATCTCATATAACCTCCTAGTATTTCAATGACTATATTCTCTTCGCATTTACAAAACTCAGAAAAATCCTTTAAGTGGACTTTATTGTACCTTATATTTTCCGCAGGATGTAATAACACGGTCATTATCTTATGTTACTGTATAAAACAACCTTTTGCAACGCAGGCCAACTGAGTCAGTATAATGTTTGAGACTTACGTAGGCGTTAGAATAAATCTGTTGGCGTACGTGCATCCTTGACAACGTTGGCTCACCACCCCTGTCTCAGGAAGGGAAAAGATTATGATGAAGGTTTCGGGTGATTGAAACAGAGCATGAATACCAAGGTAATTGCTGTGGTTCAGAGAGCGGGTGACGCAAACAACCAGTGAAGTGAAGAATGAGACAACTAAATAAAAAGGAAAGAAAGAGACTGAGGTCTGCTTTAAAGAAAGTTAGTAAAAGGGAAGAAAACCAGGTAAGTGAGAAAGAGATCGAGGTGAGTGAGGTTAGAGAGAGAGAGAGACATGAGTGAGAAGAGAGGTGAGTGGGTAAAGAGAGAGATGAGTTAGAAGACACAGAGGCGAGTGAGAAGAGAAAAGGGTGGGTGAGAAAAGGGAGACAGAGAGAAGAGAATGGGAATAAGTAAGAAGAGAAAGATGAGTGATAAGGAAAATGAGTGAAAAGAGAGAGAGAAAGGTGAGTGAAAAAAAAAAGAGAAGGAGGAGAGTAATCAGAGAGAGAGAAAGAAATATAGGAGGAGGGATAAAGGAGCAACAGCAGTGAGGATGATCAGGAAGCCTTCTGGAGGGTGTGGCGCTGCTCCTGACCTTGCTGCTACCTCCTCCCGCCCTCCCTCACCTCCGGGCGTTTCATCCTTCCCTCCCCCAGGTTTCTCTGCCCCTCCTCCTCCCAAACCACTTCTTACTTACGCTTCCTCACCTCACTAGCGTCTGTTCCGTTCCTCCCTTCATAAAAGAAACCTTTTTCCGTGACCTTCCTCGGCACAGTTCGTGTGTCCTCCTCCCTGAACCTATTTTAAGTCCTTCCCGAGACTCTCTCTGTCTCTCTCTCTCTCTCTCTCTCTCTCTCTCTCTCTCTCTCTCTCTCTCTC
>JAYMFT010041840.1:0-15578 GCA_038088735.1 Panulirus argus | reverse complement strand
TAAATATATATATATATATATATATATATATATATATATATATATATATATAATGACTCAACTAAATATAATACTGTATTATATTTGCCAAAAGATATAATTAATATGCATAACTATTTAATTTTCCGCGTGTTAGTCTCCCAATAATGCATCCAGACAACTGTAATAATATACTCGCTACGCATTTTTTGCTCAAAGCATTTCGCCGGCCAGATACATAATATATGACTACAAACGCTCGAGGGGTAATGAAAAAACGCCCGGTGCCTCTAGCAATCCTAAAAACGTTTGGTCCCTCACATCCGCTCATAAACAGAGATACCTTTACCTGGCCAGATACCGGAAATTAGTATATCGTACATACGAGACGTGTTAATGTCCCAGAGGTTCTCATTTTAAAGTTTTATCAAACCACCAGATGGAGGCAGCTTCCCTCCTCGCTGATCACACCTGCTCCTCCCAGTGCCCTCTGCCTCAAACCTCTAGTCGGTAACATTGTTAACTTGAAGCCACAACAAATGTTAATCTCTGCCACGGTTGCATATCCACAACGTCATTTCACCATGTGTTCCGTAGCTCAGTCCACTAAGTACATCACAAAGTATAAGACAATGCTTCGATTATGATACAATCACTTACGAAAGAAATTCACTAGAGACAACGCACTGAGTACGATAACTTACAAGAAGATAACCAAGCACGATATGAATATGAGAACTGTTATAATGATCCATTAATCATAACTCGAAGAACATAATAACTTACTCCTCTAAGTATAATGTCTTGACCCCTTGTTTCCTTCAGTACAATGATCTCTCCTGAGCACCACGATAACCTACATCATGAACAAGATATTGAAATTTCCTTGCTTTTGAATAGATATCAGTAGCTCGAGGGAGAGGCCGCATCATTAACAAAAGCAGATTATTAGCAACAGAGGTTAAACACTTCACCCACATAGTACAGTATGTCACCAGGTTTTATGACTGTTATAGTATGTCCCGTTGTCCATGTCCCCCACTCCGGCCACCAGCAGCCGTTACCAGTGAAACAGCTGAACACGGTCCACACAAAAGGGGCCTGCTGTGTGGCGAGAACATTCCTGTTGCACAGTTTTGTGTCGGAGAGAAATTATAAAGTAATAACTCCCCTATTTTCCATCCCTTCTCCCTTTGGTTCTGTCAGTTTGAGAGAGAGAGAGAGAGAGAGAGAGAGAGAGAGAGAGAGAGAGAGAGAGAGAGAGAGAGAAAACCATGAAATATCTAACTCATCACATAACCATTCAGACGAGTCCTGGGTGCGCGGCAACTATCTGTGAAGCAGACGTTCACTAGATCATTACTACGAAACTTTCCAGCAATTTGTACCCGAAGGTTTTCTCCACGGCAAATGGAAGACCAGCATGATCGCTCACAACTACAATGAACCCACTGAGCCAGGACCAAACACAACTATACTGCTCATATGCAGACACTGCCATACGCCGATAAAACGTCTCATACAATGTCTATAGATCAGCGTAGCTGTACCTTCCTCCTGTTGAAGACCATTCCCGTCAGAGCCTTGTATTAAGACCAAACAGGAAAATATAAGATGTCTGCTGCACATAAATTCATTCAAAATTAATAAAGTCTATGACGCTGGAAGTCAAACAAGAAACCGTTGTCGAAAAGCCTACGAAACCACCATCCGCCATGCTGCAGTGATCCACTCAAGACGTAATCTATGCATTTTTAAGATTCCTTGCGATAATGTATTCTTACTACAGCAACAACCTGTCATGGTTACTGCAGCCAGTCTATTACATAACGAAAGTGAATGTTTAACTTTGGATCATATTTGCCGGTTGCTTTGTTTTAACGAGTGAACGAACTGACAACCGATGGCTGATGACACCAGTGACTCCAGCAGCAGTGTAACTCACCGTCCTAATATCTCTACTCGTAGTAACAATACGATTCACAGTCGATATTTCCTTACGTGATCACTGAGTTAGTTTGCAAGTCACTGCTAGCGTCATACGTTGCATGACGGCCGGGCAGGGTCTCACCTGTCCACACCTGAACTGGGCTTGTCTTCAACACGACCGATGCCGCGTCCAACAGACAGGAGCTGAGGGAGTGTACGTGACGAGGGTTAGAGCGGTGTACGTGATGAGGGAGAGGGATGGGAAGAGGTCAGAGAATCGCCTAAGGAAAGCCATAACAGCGTCTCAACGAGTCGCTGGACACCTTATTGCCTCGAGGGGGAACTATAAGCCCTACATGTTATCTCTCACCAGACATGTTGAGTTCCATACGAGACTCACCTTTACATTCACAGCTGGTGGTCTTATTCAGGCCTAAGCCGGTCCCACTCTGACGTTCTCCGCTCTACAACCGCAACACACTCAAGAAACAAAGAACTAATAGAGAAGGTCCACAGGACGGCACCAAAGAAGGTACCAGAATTAAGAGGACCGAATTGCAGTGACAGACTAGTGGCCTTAAATTTGCACACCATGGACGAGAGAAGGGCGAGGGGTGACCTTTACGTTTTTAAACCAAGTCAATGACGAGGATAATGACTGTTTCTGCGAAAGGTGCAAGGAGTCAACAGCCAGAGACCATAGCCAGAAAACTAAGAAGAAACTTGTAAGAAAGGATATTAAAAACTTTTGCAGTGTAAGCGCAGATAAATGGAATAAATAAAGTTATGAATTAGAGAACGTGGAAAGCATATGGAATATCAAGAGGTTGTATAATAAAGAGAAGTTCAAGAGATGAAGCCCCACGGGTGTAGAGTTCCTTCCCCGTAATCAACTCTACTGATAAGTAATTTCACTGTTGCCAGAACCTGCTGTGTACCTAAGGCACTGTCTGTCAGTGCCTAAACTTACTACACAACCGTTCATCTCTGTACAGGATGGTGGTAAACACAAGTAATGATACTGGCATATTACAGCATAGCCACCTGAAGGACAGAGTTCTTGCATCGTATTTTAAAGGATGTTTTTATGCGTTTCAATTCTTTTGCAATAGTGAGTACCAAGAGGGGTACTGGGTCAGTAAAGAGATGATGTAGCTTAGGATGACCTGCTACAAGAAGGGCAGAATTAAGTAAGAAGGGAAGGTTACTCAAGGTAAGATGAGACGAGGTTGGTAGGCTTCCCGTGGGGCCGATTGGGGACAGGTAAGGCGTGATGAGGCAAGGTAGAATTGCATGAATGCTGGGTTTCGTGTAGCTTCTGCAGATGAGAGCTGGCGCAATTAGAGTCTTGAGTTAGTAGTGGGTGGTCGCCGAAGTATAGTTCTTCGTTCTGCAGGAGGCTTGCCCGTGGGGGCCGTAGTTCAGGCTGCTTCGGGAGAGGAAGGCTGGCGATGTTTCATTGAGGTCTTGCTGAAGGGGCAGGGCCCAGAGTAACTTGGTATAAGATACCAAAGTGTCTGGTCGGGGAGTGATGAGGCAAAAGCCACACGGTGGACATTCCTAGGTACAGGTCGAGCCTCTACGTCCAAGAACCAGTGGACTGTTTGACTGGTTGGTTGGCTGTGACTGATCGCTTGACTACTTGGCTCTGATATTTATGAACCAGGTTCAGACACGCCGATGACATTAGTTGTATGGGCTTGGCCACCCTTAATCCCTTCTATCCTCCCCGAATGGTAAAGGAAGGGGATTTTTCGCGTGTTCCCTACAGTCGAAAATATAGCTGTCTTAAAAGACGCTATCACGTGTGTCCAAAGGTACGAGCGTTAGTATGAAACAGTTACCGTAGCCATTTGTCTTATCAGCCACCCTCTTCAAGTGATACTAAGACACTGCCTCTTGTGTAAAACCAAAGCAGTAGTTACGCAAGCCCGAAATCACAGTACAGTTTTTCATTCCCTAAATCAAAGAGATCACTACACAGCCTCCTTAACCAGCGTACTGCCGCAGTCACCATCAACTCTGCATCATCAAAATTTCCTTCACTAAGCGAGGTCTCCCAAGGCAGCTTCCAGTCACTAACGCTATTCATATCTTGTGCAGCAGACTTTATTTCCCTTCCGGCGGGGAACAAGAGCATGGACGTCTTGGGTGCAGATGACACCGCTCAAATAAGTAGTCTCGAACAACAATACACACCCCAAACAAACCCACAAAGTGCAGTCAGAGGCATCCAAACTCTAAAGCTTCGAAAAAAAGAACAGAAAATGAAAACATAAACTAATGCACAAATGTGGCGCTAGAGAGGACAAAACCCTGCGGCAGAGCTACAGATGGTAACCGGATGATGTGCCAGACGAGTTGTAAAATCCTGGACCACACACTAACATTACGAGGGTTCAAGTAAAACATTTCAACGACAGAACCGCGCTAGGTAAAGCAAACCTGGCTAGCATGTACAATGGTACCTACCGGAAAGGTTATAATTTCACCCGGTAGGAGCTATGACCCTAATGACCTACTTCCCGACACCCACATACCTCGCCTCCAAATCACGCATGTTGAAGCCACAGAGGTTTACCAGATACAGCTCTACGTTTCGTCACAAACAAAAAATAGCCGCACATCGAAAACACAGAACAACACAAACAACTTTAGATAAAAGCAGCTGGTACGCATACGCTTTAGACAATTAGCACACTCAAAAGGACGGAATCTAGAAGACAGCAAGACTCAATAAGCACATCATCAGCACAAGTATGGAGCACACCTGGTTCCCACGGACCCTCACCCGCACTTAGTCTACCGGAGACATAGATATACGTCACCAAAATTACACTTTCAGCAGACCACCAAAACACACACACCAGTAAAACCTACAACACACATTTGCACATTCTATAGCTATTTTCTATTTCTCGACTGCACCTTCTCCCTGTCCAGCTCGTTCCTTTAGCCTTCCTAATCACACGACAAAGAAGACCACAATGAGAGATCGGAGGGAGCAGCGTGTGCCCTAGACTCTTTCCTTCAGTGGCATGGGTGAAAGCCACACGGACCATCACCGCATAACTAAGAACTCCGACCCCAGCAGGTTGACCTACATCGAACAAAGAAGGGTTACGCAGCTCGGCTCCATCCCCGAACGAGAGCTGGTGATCGACGTAAAGATTAACCTCTCCAGGAGTGATCGAAATTTTACAAGATTTACGAAGGCTGGTGAGAGGATATGAAGACTCGAGACCTACAAACGAATGGCTGCCTGACTCGGCCCCATCATTCTCCTGCATCAGTCCTCATCCAAGCACAACTTCTCGCCCATACCACGTGCAGCTTACACGAAAGGTACAAAAATATCGACTACCGGGAAACAGTCCAAGTACTACAGCGTCGTGACCATACCGCCTCACACTTCCAGTCCGTGGGAAGAAAACTCCCACAAAATCTTTATTCCCTGCGAGGAATGAACTGCCCACAAGATAACCAGCAGTCTGTGTGCGGGTTGTTGGACGTAATGGCTCTCAGCTGCTGAAAGTCCAGAATTTGCACATCAGAAAAACACAAAAGACAAAAACAGAGATGTGAGTTCGCTATCAAACCACACAATCTGTCAACTCATAAAAAATGATAATTTGCTGTGTGGGAGGAAGTGGTACAAAAATAATAAGAACTGAGGACATGTGCCGACTGCCTGATATACTGTGTCATAAGCCGCCAACCCAGCAGTAGAGGCATTATTCTGGAAACGTCCAGCACAAGTTACTAGAAAAAGGATCCAATATTAGCTCTGTAGCGTTTCATATAAATACATATGTTTAATGTGGGTTTAACGGTTTCTGACAAAGACCCTACAACAGTCGATAGCCATTATTAAAAATAACGACATCAGCCATTTGACTTTCAATCATCGTATCTGAATCATCATCACACAGGGAAATTCACCAGTACTGTATTGTTTACCATATCGATGTCCTCCAGATACACCATATCATAATGGCGACGCATGTCTCTGTCTTCGACACAGTGTACAGTGCCACCAGTATCCCCAACCCACTTACCCACAGGAGACATGATGGAGTCTTCCTAACGACGTCTAGCCTAGAAGTGTCCCTAACCTGACCCTAACCCAAGTGGCTACCGAGTGTCTCAGGAAATGTAATAAGAAGAACCGAAGGACCAAAGGTGAGTGTCCTGCACGAACTAACGTCCATCACGAGAGAAGCAGTTTTCACCAAACTTTGCCCATGTGTACCTTACACTGCCGAAATACAGCCATCCCTTGGCTTGGAAGTCATTTCCTTTACTTGCCGCGACTTAAGAATTCCACCCAGAGAGTGAAGAGCCTCCCCACCAGGGGAGGATGTTGACTTTGACCTCCAAAATAGAAAAACAGATTGGGAGCTAAGGATCACATGGTAAATTACTTATCAAATGAAATGAGTAATCTACCGTTACCTCCATGTTAAACCAGTTATTGATATACATTATACAGTACGTGAAAGCTCTGGCCAACTCAGCAACTCACTAAGGAGAATTCGCAGGAAAAACAGATCTTCTGAGGGAGGCCGCGCGATACATGTCTTACAGATCACAGTGTTATCGCGTGAAGGGAGCAAGAGAACCAAGTGTCACGTTCGGGCACAACACCATGTCGTTCTGCCTCATACGACATGACAACAGAGCGCGAGTCAAAGTTGTGGGTAATATGCTCGATTTTATACTTTTTCAGGACACCATGAAGTCACCGATGATGTTATCAAAATGAAACAAAACTTCATCTTCACCAACAACCGCTACATTTTTTTTTTATGTAAATTTTTACTGTTAAAGCAGATATAATCAAAGTCTTGCGTTGTTGCAGCATTTCCTGGCGACCTTTGATGACCGGAGATAGTTCATGTTTCCGCAGGCAGGCCCCTCGAAACCTCAATTTCCAAAACACATAAGCAGGTAGGACGTACCTTAACACTATAATGACTGTACATTTGATACCAAAATATATAATACAAAGATTGTGGCTTCGGGCGGTCGCCCCGGTTTGCCCTCCGGTTAAGGCCACTAGTGGGGTAGGCTACGAGGTTGTCGTGATACCACCGCCACACTACCCCCAAGCAATATAATGACACAGACCGTGTCAGGTACAGTCTCATGTATTGTATCTGCCACATGATTCATATAGTAACAATTTCCAGTACATTATCCACACGTACAACATTATGCAATACGAATACCATCAAGTTCCTTGATTTTTTTTATAATGTACATTATCTTCTTTCCTGCCACGTAGAAAAAGCACCAAACACATCAGCACTCGGAACGTTATTAGAGATACCGATAGAAAAAGGAACTTGAGGGAAATATGGATATGAAGGAAAAAATGTATAATAAAAATGAGAAACGTAAGTAGAATTACTGCGACCCATTTATGCTCGTTATGTAGTTAATCAAAAAGCATTTAGTATTAAGTAACTTCTTTTTTCCTAGTGTTTTCTTATGAAATAATCAAATGCCTTAAAAGAACATACTACATCATACAGTATATGGTCCATTAGTTCCCCTGTGACATTAAGGACTAGCTATGTTGCTCTTCAGAGAATGGAAATAAGACGAGCGATTGAGGTCACTACAGAAGACTATTCACTTCGAGCTGACTATTTATAGCGAACACTGAGTAGGTGGAGGGAGTGAGGCGACTTGAGGGCCATCTATAAAATGCCGGGAGGTGACGTAGTCGATGCAGGTGGGTGAACTCGGGAAGTAGGTGATTAAGCAGGTATAAGAGCGTGACACAGACTCGAGGAGGAAGTGGATTAAGAATGGAAAAATGGATGAGTTAGGGCAGAAGAAGAGACAAAAAATGAATGCGAGTTAAGTGGGAGAGTGGGACTGGAAAATGACGTATAGATGGGTTGGTAGATAACTGATTGGAGGGCGACGACGTGGCTGGAATAGTGATAATGGCCAGGGGCTCTCACAAAGGGCTGTAAGGCCATCCAAGCAGGATTAAGTGATTACGGTGATGGTCACCGCCACCTTGAAAAGACTTGCCACCTCCAACCCTATCAACCTTTACTTCTCTCCCTGTACGAGAGAAGAGTTACTTCACTTCTCGTCACTTAACATTTACTTCAACTTTCATCACTTGTAAGTAACCCTTTACTCTTCGCAACTAGTATTCTGCCTGTCATGTATGCCACAAATGACACTTTGATAGCACTGACTCGACTACCGTTCGATATTTCTTTCATTTTCCTTGATTAGCTTACGGCCTCTCCTCGCGTGATGTGATTTTTCCCTGTTGGACATATAGCAAGGGTTGCTGCTGTAGAACTAAACCGCCGTCTCTAAGACTACCTTTTCTTCGGGCATGGAACCTGGCATACCGGACTTGTGTTAGTTTCATTATTTATACGATACTTTTGTACAAGTTACTAGTCTGAGTATACATGACAGTATCATCTCTGATATGGATAATGTTACACAACGCAAGACTAATTCGTAAACCTTTCGTATTTCTGGGAGATACACTAATGAAAATACGAACTCTCGTTGACCGAAGGCACGGGAGGAAGGGCGTACACACAGAAAGCAGTTTTCGTGGGAAAAAGGAGTGGCTAGGGCTCGAGAGACTGTCAAGAGGGCAAGTAGTAGCGTGTGGCGTTGGCAAGAGATAAAGAAGCGAGACACAAGCTGCAATCCGTTGGTTGGCGAGATCTATGGGATGGATAACAGAAAGAGCTGTGGGCGAGTGTTATGGTAAAGGCATCAGGTTGTGGGCGATGAGAGTGAAAGAAGAGACAATGTAAGGGAATGATAGGAAAAATTGTCGCACGAGAAATGAGATCAAAGAATGACGTAATTCTCTTCAGACATACGCCAACAAATGTGAGGTTACCGCAGAGAGTTAATGTTTGGTCGTCATCGAGCAGCCCTAAGGTAAGGTTCAGTCCTACACAAATTATCGTTAAATACATCATTTAACATGACTAATACAACAACAAATACATCCAAGGACAAAAAATTCTCTCTTGTTAATAAGAGTCGAATATCACCAGATACATCCTTAAACTTGAGAAAAGAAAGTATCGTCCATAAATCCTGTAACGAGACTAGAATATTACTAAAACAAAGTCAGTGACAATAGAAAATGGTGTTGCCAAATACATCCTTTAATTAGGGGCACAAAAATATCGCGCAAATGTGACCTTTGAATACTACCATCAGCTGGGAGGTTACGGGTAACAGCGAGGTAAATTTAGCAAGCCTTTCGTGGTTCGGGTTAACCCAGGAGCTTCCTGGCCAAGGAATGAAGGCAACTTCCCATACCATCCCTTCCTTTGGAAGCCAAAGTCATCCTCCCTCCTGCTCCTGTGTCTGAGGCCGATCAATACCGAGCTAGGATTGTCCTAAGCATCCATCTTACAATCGTAATATGATACAGATATTACTGACGTCCTACACTACCCAGAATTAGTCTTTCATTGGCGTAGTTTTACTTAAAAAAATGCCATAGTATCTAGTATCAATGTAAACAAGGGCCAGATGCTCTTTAAACACCATCTTAAAAGCAACCCTTTCTGAAAAAAAATACCCTGAGCAAACTCACTCTATTCTAGAAAGTGTGGGACGTCACTGGTACTTAGATTAGAGCATTTCTATGCACCACATCCGGCAAATGTATGTTACGCAACATGGGCGTCCTCAACTCGGCTCGTAGGCCGCTGTTATAATCGGGTCAGGACTACCAACCCTGTCGCGGCCCCTCACGCTGGTGTACCCCAGGCTTACCAACACCATAGGTACAAAAATAACCTCTGCCGGACATTCTCCAGCACACCAGTCGCTGATGAGACACACAAGGGGAAAACTATCTTAACAACTGCAGTTATGGGAAATGATGCCAATCTTTCTCAACCGGGTTCTGCCATTATACTTCAATTAAACATCGTTCACTGACATTGGGTGGCGTCGTCGCCACCACACCACAACACCGCCAGACAATTTTGAGAAACAAAACTATTTCATCATCACCAGGTCATCGTCACACCCCTATACCACACTCCTACAAACTGTTTTAACCATTACCAACAGCGAATCATACTTTTCACCCAAATACCACACGTCACAATAACCCAGTCGATCTAAAGCCCCTAAAATTAGTCACTCCTCGACCATATCTCCCACATTACCACTGTACTACAACTCTGTAACATAAAATCAACACAGTATTGCCAGACGACCGACATAACATATACCAACATTGTGTTACCTGTACACAGTGACTCGCTTGACCAGCCGCCACAAGCACCACCGAACACCGTCACTGTACCATCGTGAGGCTGATGGGGCAATAGTAGCTGCATACGGGGGTCACATCATACGGGGGTCACATCACCTGCACAACCCATATCACACATCACCACCACACTACCATCCTCATCATCATCCTGCACCACAGTCTGTCGATATGGTAAGCTTCCTCCCGCTACCACATACAACCATTTACAACCTGACATAACCCTATATACAGCAAGACTAATATCAAACTATGGCTTTAGACACCAACACCATACCACATACTCTACAGTAACATGCTAACAACTCACAAAGTGCACCATCACACTATACCCTCACATTGTAGAAGACACCATAACACCAACTTACGCCACCAAAGCGCGAGATAACACCGTAAGATCAAATCACAACATACAGCCAATACACACTCGCCCACACTGCACCAGACACGACACACACTAACACCATCACACAGCATTGCACACCAAATCCCCTAACTCACCGCACAGGCAAGCCATTTGACAGTAACACAGCACAACACAAACCACACTACACATCTCAACAAACGAACATACCACCAGCATATACCAGCACAATATACCCTGCACCACAATGAACACTTTAATTTGGAACACACCCAATATAGTGCAGTTTAAACCACTCAATCCTCACCACGACGCAAAGAACCACATTAAGCAGATTACACCACCACAAACAACACCACCTCAGGAGCTCAGGCATCACACCATATTGTAAACCACATTAACCTTACAGCACCACAACCACGCCACGTCACTCCATCACTACACACCAGCGGTCACACTAAACGCTATATCAATCAACACCACACCATCACACATCACACCTTACCACCTCACCCCCTACCACATGCCTCAACATGACAACGAGCAACACTGAAGTATTATAACGAACCAGCATAATGATTGTACAAACCGTTAGGTATCAAAATTCACACACCACAAGACATTAAAGACCACAACAAAAAACTCACCGCAACACACAACCCACCACACACCACACTACCATTACACATAATCCACCACACACTACACTACCATAACACACAACCCACCACATAACACAACCATAACACAACCAACCACAAATCACACCAGCATAATACACATCCACCACAAACTACACCACCTTAACACAAAACCCCCTTCATAGTACACTATCAAAACACACAACCAACCACCCGCTACACTACCGTAATACACATTCAGCTGCACTCGTATTACACAAGACCACAAATCCCCGTACCACAGCAAACAACATACCTCACAGACTTTAACACCGTGACACAATATGACAGACCAGGACAGACCTCACAACAGACAAACCAGGATGTTGATGTCAAGACAGACCAAACAGTTCGCTGAAAGGTGCACAAACTGAACAACCAGAGGCCAAAGGATGAACTTAAGAGAGAACCTTTCAAAAGAGATTTAAAGAAAGTTTACTAGTACAAGAGTAGTGTATGGATGGAATAAACTCGTTTATGCGAGAGTGAATGTGGACAACATTCGTATGTTTAAAAAGCTGTATGATAAAGTTCAAGTTGTGGGTCCCTGCTAGTGAACAACTGCCTCCCCGTACTGTACAAAAATGTAATACAGCTGTTAACACGATTACACAGTACACGCCACAGAAACGTTAACACAGTGGCACACTGCACATAGCATACAAACCCTAACATCGCAAAGAAGAAAACACCGTAACACACAATACACTTCACCCTACGCCGCAACAAGACGCCATTAACCTTAGCACCATGGGACAATACATAACACCGCAGCACAACATACAACACCATAAGATTCTGTAAAAATAAACGATACCCAAAACACAACACACCAACACGACATATAACCCAATCAATACACTATGAACCATAAAACACAACAAACGCTACCACAGAATATAAGACCAACCTACGAATCGTTCGCCATGAAATACCACAAACCACACATTAACACAAAACACAAACAATAAGTGGTAACACAAAACAAACGGCAAACCACACCAATATAAAACAAGGCATCACACATCTCAGCACAAACCACCCAAACATAACACACACCACGCTAAAGAAGAAAAAAACTAAATAGATCACGAAAGCACAATATATATATCACACAAACATGATAATAACACAAAAAGGTTACACATTAATACAAAAGACATTCAGTGATACCATAAAACACCATAACACACACCACCGCATCAAATAACACAAACCATATTGAAAACAAAACAAAAGGAAAATACGAGAATCGACACAAAATCAGCACGACCATAATACATTATACAACACTGTATACCACACAATCCAACGCATCACAGAAACACACACACATACACACACACACAATTACAACACCATTTAAAACCTTAAAGTTCAACACAACACGCAACACCTTAAGCTTCACCACTCTGGACCCTAAAGGGAACACCTTAACCGCACGTTCACACCCATCACCATATATCCTGCCACACCATACCACACATTCTGCCACAACACACCATACCAAACATTCTACTACACCACACCATACGTTCTATTACACCACACTGCATATTCTACCATACCAACCCACACAGTCTACCACACCACACCAAACATTCTACCACACCACACCACACGTTCTACCGCACCAAACATTCTACCACACCACACACACACATTCTACAACACCACACTACATATTCTACCATACCACAACACACATTCGACATACAGCACCACATATTCAACTACACCACACCATACATTCTTCAGCACCACGCCACTCATTGTACCACACCGCACCACAGCACACCAGACAGTCGGGAGCACCGGGCAGCACATGACAGCAGAGCACACACCACGCGGCTCTCTATGGTGCAGGACAAATCGATACGTTCGGCAGGGTTGCCTTCCCAGCACACTCTCTCGGGTCATACTTGATCAATCTCTTCCTCCAACTGTACGTAAGTCACCACCACCATCCTGGCTCCTTCACCACCATCATCCTCCTCCTCCCCCCTCCCAATAATATCATTCCTCCCTTACCACCATCCTGGTACCTTCACCACCCTCCTGGCTCTCTCATCACCATCCTGGTTCAATCACCACCATTTTGGCTCTGTAGCCATCATTCTGGCTCCCTCACTATATCCTGCATCCATCACCATCACCCTGGTTCCCTCACCACCATCCTGGTACCCTCATCAACATCCTGGTTCCTTCACAAATACCATCCAGGTTCCACTACCATCCTGATACTCTCATCACTATCCTGGTACCCTCACCACTATCATGGTACCCTCTTCACCATCCTAGTACCCTCACCATTATCCTGGTACCCTTGTCATTATCCTGGTACCCTCGCCACTATCCTGGTACCCTCTTCACCATCCTGATACCCTCGCCACTATCCTGGTACCCTCTTCACCATTCTAGTACCCTCACCACTATCCTGCTACCCTCATCACTATCTTGGTACTTTCTTCACCATCCTAGTACCCTCACCACTATCCTGGTACCCTCACCGCTATCCTGGTACCCTCTTCACCATCCTAGCCCCCTCACCACTATCATGGTACCCTCACCACTATCCTGGTACCCTCTTCACCATCCTGGTACCCTCTTCACCATCCTAGTTCCCTAACCATTATCCTGGTACCCTCGCCACTATTCTGGTACACTCGCCACTATCCTGGTACTCTCACCTCTCACTATCATGGTACCCTCATCACTATCCTGGTACCCTCACAACTATCTTGATACCATCACCACTATCCTGGTATCCTCGCCACTATCCTGGTTCCCTCATCACTATCCTGGTACCCTCACCACTGTCCTGGTACCCTCGCCATTATCCTGGTACCCTCATCACTATCCTGGTACCCTCTTCACAATCCTAGTACCCTCATCACCATCCTGGTACCCTCGCCACTATCCTGGTACCCTCACCACTATCCTGGTACCCTCACCACTATCCTGGTACCCGCTTCACCATCCTGATACCCTCTCCATTATCCTGGTACCCTGGCCACTATCTTGGTACCCTCTTCACCATCCTAGTACCCTTATCACCATCCTGGTACCCTCGCCACTATCCTGGTACCCTCTTCACCATCATGGTACCCTCACCGCTATCCTGCAACCCTTGCCATTATTCTGGTACCCTCTTCACCATCCTAGTACCCTCATCACCATCCTGGTACCCTCGCCACTATCCTGGTACCCTCTTAACCATTCTTGTACCCTCACCACTATCCTGGTACCCTCACCACTATCTTGGTACCCTCTTCACCATCCTAGTATCCTCATCACCATCCTGGTACCCTCACCACTATCCTGGTACCCTCTTCACCATCCTGGTACCCACGCCAATATCCTGGTACCCCCACCACTATCTTGGTACTCTCTTCACCATCCTGGTACCCTTACCACTATCTTGGTACTCTTCACCATCTTAGTACCCTCATCATTATCCTGGTAGCCTCGCCATTATCCTGGTAGCCTCGCCACTATCCTGGTACCCTCTTTACCTTCCTAGTACCCACACCACTATCTTGGTACCCTTATCACTATCCTGGTACCCTCTTCACCATCCTAGTACCCTCACCACTATCCTGGTAACCTTGCCACTATCCTGGTAACCTTGCCACTATCCTGGTACCCTCTTCACCATCCTAGTACCCTAACCACTATCCTGGTACCCTCTTCACCATCCTAGTACCCTCACCACTATCCTGGTACCCTTGCCACTATCCTGGTACCCTCTTCACCATCCTAGTACCCTCACCACTATCCTAGTACCCTCTTCACCATCCTAGTACCCTCATCAGCATCTTGGTACCCTCGCCACTATCCTGGTACCCTCACCACTATCTTGATAATCTCTTCACCATCCTGGTACCCTTGCTACTATCCTGCTACCCTCGCCACTTTCCTGGTACCCTCTTCACCATCCTGGTACCCTCGCCATTATCCTGGTA
The DNA here is from genome assembly GCA_038088735.1 of Panulirus argus. NCBI lineage: Eukaryota > Metazoa > Arthropoda > Malacostraca > Decapoda > Palinuridae > Panulirus > Panulirus argus. Next base: position 365 of record JAYMFT010041840.1, on the reverse strand, counting down.
CCCTCGCCACTATCTGGGTACCCTCTTCACCTTACTAGTATCCTCACTACCATCCTGACTCCCTCTGTCAAACACCCTCGTCCTTGCTCACTTACCACTGTCCTAAGTCAGATGCCACTGTTGTGGCCGAGTCATCATTCTCCTAGCTCAGTAGCCACCACAGTGCCCTAGCTCAGCCGCCCTCGCTGTCCTAGCTGAGTCGCCACCACATTCCTAGCTCAGTCGCCACAGTCCAAGCTCAGTTGCCACCACAGTGTCCTAACTCAGTCGCCCTCGCCCTCCTAGTTCAGTCGCCACCACATTCCTAGCTCAGTCGCCACAGTCCAAGCTCAGTTGCCACCACAGTGTCCTAACTCAGTCGCCCT
>JAYMFT010041829.1:0-15578 GCA_038088735.1 Panulirus argus | reverse complement strand
CACCTCCCACCTTTCTCATGCCACATGCATCTCTTGCACATTCCATCACTGCCTCCCTGAATACATCCCATTCCTCAACCACTCCCCTCACTTCACTTGCTTTCACCTTTTGCCATTCTACACTCACTCTCTCCTGATATTTCTTCATATAAGTCTCCTTTCGAAGGTCACTCACTCCTACCACTCTCTTTTTCTCAACATTCTCTCTTCTTTTTTGAAAACATCTACAAATGTTCACCTTCGCCTCCATAAGGTAGTGATCAGACATCCCACCAGCTGCCCCCCTCAGCAAATTAACATCCAAAAGTCTTTCTTTTACACGCCTGTCAATTAACACATAATCCAATATTGCCCATTGACCATCTCTTCTACACACATATGCATACTTGTGAGTATCCCTCTTTTTAGACCAGGTATTCCCAATCACTAGTCTTTTTTCAGCACAAAAAATTAACGAGCTCTTCACCATTTCCATTCACAATACTGAATACCCCATGCGCACCAATTATACCCTGAACTGCCACAATACTCACTTTCGCATTTAGATCATCCATCACTACTACCCGGTCTCGTGCACCACAACTGCTCAAATACTCATTCAGCTGCTCCCCAAACACTTATATCTCAAGATCTTTCTTCTCATGACCAGGTGCATAAGCACTAATGATCACCCATCACTCACAATCCGCTTTTAGTTTTACAGACATCAGTCTGGAATATATTTCCTAACACTCTATCACACACTCCCATAAATCCTGCTTCAGGAATAATGCTACTCCTCCCTTAGCTCTTGTCTTCTCAGCAACTCCTGACTTCACTCCCAAGACGTTTCCAAACCAGTCTTCTCCTTTTCCCTTGAGCTTCGTTTCACTCAGAGCCAGAACATCCAGGTTTCTTTCCTCAAACATACTACCTATCTCTCCTTTCTTCTCATCTTGGTAACATCCACACACATTTAGACACCTCAAGATGAGCTTTCAAAGACGATGAGCACTCTCAGCTTGACGCCTTCTTCTGTTTCCCCTTTTAGAAATTGAAATACAAGAAGGGGAAGGTTTCTAGCCCCCTGCTCCCGTCCCCCCTTTAGTCGTCTTCTACAACACAAGGTGGAAAATGTGGGAAGTATTCATTCTCCCCTATCCCCTATCATGACCAACAAGTAATTATAGTTGTAAACATACCCAACCTTAGTCCACTGAAGTTTAGTCTTAAATCATTTGAAAGTATAAATGTGGTCATAAACAAAAATGGTTGGGAAAGATTCCACATGATACATCTTGCAATCTATGCAAGAAAAGGTGCATACTGTATGATGAAAATATAATAAAAAACCATGGCCTTATGTATTGCCGGGAAACCTTTGCATTGGAAGCACTACAACTAGTCAAGAATTATGCAGAGTTTTTTGTAGGTAGTTACACCAACTTCCACTTACTCTGACATCGCTGCATGACCAAAATTATGTCACGTACTGATGGTTAATTAATGCTTATCATATAAAGATCTGGATAATGAAATTCTCTAACTAATCACCCCACAAATATCCTATCTATCTCTGTTAAGCAATAAAATTCCATAAAAAAGTTAATGCTACTTACTGTGGCTTTCTTTTTTTGACTTCTGTGTTTTCATTTCTTTTTTAATTTTGTGTTTACCAGCAGTCTGTGAAAGAAAAAATACATGATCATGTCTCAGTAAGAAACAATGTACACTACATTGTGGATAACTAAAACAAATTCCAAATACAAGAAAAAATCATAAGTAAAGTACCTTAACAATTTCACTCTATAACAAATGACCTTGGTTTGTCTCATTAATTGTAAACTATAATGAATTACTTGAACATATGTAATGTAGTACTTATCCACAGCTATGAACCAACATGGGAAGAATGTAGCATTTTCAAAAAATTCAAATTAAAAAAAATAGACTTTTTATCATTAACAAGACTTTTATAACCGATCAACATACTCTATGCAGAGAACTTGTTGCCCTAATTGACTGAATATGGGAAAACCTCATATAACAAACCTCTAAAGCAGATTTTTCTCAGCTATAAATTACTGAGTAATTGAAGGATCTTAGTGATAAACAAGTATGAGACTATTCCTAATCAGAGAGTTGTAAGCTACCAAACTTACTACCTGATTCTCATTCTGATTCCTTGAGGAAATACTGGAATGAAATCACATGTGTTCATGTATGTTCTAGTTCCATTTCAATCAGTAGCTGCTAACTCAGGACTCCTTGCATGCTATCTACATTCATGCCAATGCACTTTTCCACAGCCAACAACCATCAAATTTTGACAGTGAATTCGCAAAAAAAACTGTATATGAAGAGCTAGAGATAAAGCTACCTTCTCGGTATGCAACTTTACAAATAGTAGGCACTTCTTCAATTCAAAAAATTTTTTTTTCTTGGCTGTATGGCTTACGAAAGTCACAGCTTAATGTCAATGGCAAAAGCTATCGTGGACAGAAAATAATGTTTACCAAAACAGTCTCTCAGTAGATTATAAACAAACTAAGCAATCAAGCAAATCAATTAAGGAAATTAAGTGTGAGAGGATGGAAGTGCTTGGAGAAAAAGTAACACTTTTGTCAGATATGGGAGTGTAGGAAGTGAGGAAGAAACAAACACCAGAGACAGACAAAAGACTTCATGATCAGTTACCAGAAATGTATACCAAACTTTATCTATCTGTTTAGTATTAATAACTCCATTCCAACTTATCTTTGTAAAAGTAAGGTATATGCAGCCTCTGAAATCATCCAAACATATCCTTAACTCATTCTTAAAAGTGTTAATGTGAAACAGACTTTCACGTGTTAATGTGAAACAGACTTTCACGTGTTAATGTGAAACACAGACTTTTACATGTATTTCTTACTTTTTCACTTAGCACACAGCACACTGAGACGATTCATTAACTGAGACCAAGTTCCCCAATCACCCAAAATGCACAGAAAATGCTTCAATTGCACCAACTGCCTTATCATTGCTTTTACATTTTCATCTGAAATATTCCAAGTCCTTTATAGTTCTCTCACTGCATCATTTCCATGGTCTACCTCTCTTCCTTCCAGCTTCTACTCTTGGCCAACCTATAATATGTTGTGCATGTTCCATGGCCATACCATACTTAAAAACTTTACTTAGAAAAGCTTTTTAAAAGAGTTTGCTTCACCAAAGTTGGAAATGTTGTTTAGGTACAGTAATTTTTCTTCTTATGTTAAGTGAGACAGTACAGGAAACTGAGGCCCTAATAAAGGCCATCTTATTAATGCACTAGATATATATTTTCTTTTCATACGTATTCGCTATTTCCCGCGATAGCAGTGTAAGGAACAAATGACTGAGCCTTTGAAGGAAAAATCCTCACTTGGCTGCCCTTTTTGTTCCTTCTTTTGGAAGAGTAAAACTGGAGGGGAGGATTTCCAGACCCCAACTCACACCCCTTTTAGTCGCCTTCTAAGACACGCAGGGAATACATGGGCAGTATTCTTTCTTTCCTAGCAACATCCACTCACACTTATTCTCTAGCTGTCATGTGTAATGCACCAAAACCACAGCTCCCTATCCACATCCAGGTCCCACAGACCTTTCCATGGTTTAACCCAGATGTTTCACAAGCCCTGGTTCTGTCCATTAGCGGCACATCGAACCCAGTATACCACATCATTCCAATTCACTCTATTCCGGTCATGCCTTCCACCCTCCTGTATGTTCAGGCCCCGATCACTCAAAATCTTTTTCACTCCATCCTTCCACCTCCAATATGGTCTCCCGCTTTTCCTTGTTCCCTCCACGTCTGAAACATATATCCTTTCTGTCAACCTCTCTTCACTCATTCTCTCCATATGTCCAAACCATTTCAGCACACCCTTTTCTGCTCTCTCAACCACACTCTTTTTATTTCCACACATCTCTCTTATCCTTTCATTACTTACATGATCAAACCACCTCACATCACATACTGTCCTCAAACATTTCATTTCCAATACATCCACCCTTTTCTGCTCAACCCTATCTATAGCCCATATCTTGAAACCATGTAATATTGCTGGAACTACTATTCCTTCAAACATTCCCTTTTTTGCTCTCCAAGATAACATTCTCTCTTTCCACACACTCTTTATTGATCCCAGAACCTTCACTCCCTCCCCACCCTATGACTCACTTTTGCTTCCATGGTTCCATTTGCTGTTAAGTCCACTCCCAGGTATCTAAAACACTTCATTTCCTCCAATTTCTCTCCATTCAAACTTACATTCCAACCAACATGTCCTTCAACTGTGCTACACCTAATAATCTTGCTTTTATTCACATTTACTCTGAACTTTCTCCTTTCACATACTCTTCCAAACACAGTCACCAACTTCTGGAGTTTCTCACTCGAATCAGCCACGAGTGCTGTATCATCGGTGAATAACAACCGACTAACTTTCCAGTCCCTCTCATCCCCAGCAGACTACATACTCGCCCCTCTCTACAAGACTTTTGCATTAACCACCCTCTCCACCCCATCCATAAACAAATTTACCAACCATGGTGACATCAAACCATCCTTCGTTAGGAACCTTCACTCTCCTCTCTTTCTATTCATACACATGCCTTACACCCTTGATAAAAACTTCTCACTGTTTCTACTAGCTTACCTCCCATACCATATATTGTTAAGACCTTCCACAAAGCATCTCTATCAACTCTATCATATGCCTTCTCCAAATCAATAAGTGCCACATAGAAATCCATCTGTTTTTCCAAGTATTTCTCACACACATTCTTCAAAGCAAACACTTGATCCACACATTCTCGACCACTTCTGAAACAACACTGCTCCTCCACAGTCTGATACAACTTACAACATATACTCAACAAACTTATTCCTCCCTAGTTTAAACACTCATCTTTATCCTCTTTGCCTTTATACAATGGCACTATACATGCATTCTGCCAGTCCTCAGGTACTTCACCATGATCCATACATACACTGAATATTCTTACCAACTAATTAACTTCACAGTCACCCCCTTTCTTAATAAATTCAACAGCTGTACCATCCACCCCTGCAGCTTTGCCACATTTCATCTTCCACAAGGCTTTCACCACCTCTTCTATCTTCACCAAACTACTCTCCATGACTATCTCACTTTGCATACCACCCTGACCAAAACACCCAACAACTGCCACTCTATTATCAAACTTTTAACAATTCTTCACAATGTTCACTCCATCTTCTTGTCATTTCATCACTATCTGATATCATTTCCACTTTTGCCCCTTCACCAATATTCCTGATTGTTCTCTTGTCTTTCCCATATTATTTACCTCCTTCCAAAGCATCTTTGATTCTCCCTAAAGTTAATGATACTCTCACACCAACTCTCATTTGCCCTCTTTTTCAACCCCTGCACCTTCTTGGCCTCCTGCCACTTTTTCTTATACATCTCCCAATAATCTGCACTCCTACCCTGTAATTACTTCCCAAACACCTCTCTTTTCTCTTTTACTAGCAACTTTACTTCATCATCCCACCACTCACTACACTTTCTAATCTGCCCACTTTCCACTTTTGCATGCCACATCCATCTATTGCACATACCATCACTGCTTCCCTAAATGATTCCCATTCCTCATCCACTCCCCTCACTTCATTTGCTCTCACTCAGTCTCTCCTGGTATTTCTTCATACAAGTTTCCTTTCCAAGCTCACTTATTCTCACCACGCTCTTCTCCCCAACATTGTTTCCTCTTTTTTGAAAACTATAAATTTTCCCCTTGCCTCCACAAGATAATGATCAGACATCCCAATAGCTGCCCCTTTCAGCACATTTACATCCAAAAGTCTCTCTTTTATATGCTTATCAATTAATATGTAATCTAATAATGGCCATTGACCATCTCTCGTACTCACATATGTATACTCTTTTTAAACCATGTATTCCCAATTACCAGTCTTTTTTCATCACACAGCCCCAGAAGCTCTTCACTATTTCCATTCATAGCACTGAATACACCATGCAAACCACTTATACCCCCACTTGCCACATTACATAACTTCACATTTAAATCACCCATTAGTAATACCTAGTTTCTTGCATCAAAACTGCTGACACAATCACTCAGTTGCTCCCCAAACACTTGCCTCTTGCGGTCTTTCTTCTCATGGCCAGGTTCATAAGCACCAATAATCATCCATCCCTTGCTATCCACTTTTAGTTTTACTCACTTTAATCTAGAATTTACTTCCTTACACTCTATCACACACTCCCACAACTCCTGTTTCAGGAGTTGTACTACTGTTTCCTTAGCTCTTGTCCTTTCACCAACCCTGTCTTTACTCCTAAGACATTTCCAAACCATTCTTCCCCTTTACCCTTGAGCTTCATTTCACTCAGAGGCAAAACATATAGGTTTCTTTCCTCAAACGTACTAGCTATCTCTCCTCTCTTATCTTGAGAATATCCACACACATTCAGACACCCTAATCTGAGCCTTTGTAAAAGAAGGAGAAATTTTCCAGCCCTTCGCTTCCGTTCCCTTTAGTCGTCTTCTATGACATGTGGGGAATAAGGAGGTAGAATATTTTCTCACCAACCTCCCCTTAACTTCGCATTTAAATGAACTATCACAAATACCTGGTCTTGTACATCAAAACTGGTGACACACTCACTCGGCTGCTCCCAAAACACTTGCCTCTTGTGATCTTCCTTTTTCATGGCCAGGTACATAAGCACTAATAATCACCCATCTTTTGCCATATATTTTCAGTTTTATTCACATCAGTCTAGAATTTACCTTCTTACATTCATTCACACGCTCCCACAACCCCTGCTTCCGGAGTAGTGCTTACTCCTTCCTTAGGTCTTGTCTTCTCACCAGCCCTTGACTTTACTCCTAAGACATTTCCAAACCATGCTTCCCCTTTACCCTTGAGCTTTGTTTCACTCAGAGGCAGAACATCCAAGTATCTTTCCTCAAACATACTACCTTTCTCTCCTCTCTTATCTTGGTTACACCCACACAAAAGACACGCCAGTCTGAGCCTTCGAGGAGGATGAGCACTGCCTGCCAGGCTCCTTCTTCTGTTTCCACTTTTGGAGATGGAAATACAAGAAGGGGAGAGTTTCCAGCCCCCCCATTCTCACCCCCTTTAGTCACCTTCTTAAGACATGCAGGGAATACAGAAGTAAATTTCTTAATCCTCCACCTCAGGGTCCTGAGGTGGTATAATTATGCAACTGATTTGAAATGGGAGTGTTACCTTTACTTAGCTAATTATATTTTCTCACAGACTGGGATCTTGGGGTATGTCTTCACCACGAATGTCTGCGAAAACAGTTGAAGAAACCTGAATTCTTTAATCATTGGGCAGATATAAGACTCCTGTACAAGGTATGCACACTCAAGAGCTGTGCTTATAAAGGAATCAAATATTATTATACAGCAGTAATTATTACAAATCACAGATAGGAAACAATTTACAGTGTACTGATCACAGTACTCTTTATTAAGATGTCTTTAACCATTGTTTATATGTATAAATTTCATTCTTTGTATGCTTTCCTTTTACCCAGAAATTCTACCAAAGACGTCCAAAGGGCTTGGCTGGAGCCTTGCAGGATTTGGGTATATCATTTGAAGGGCGAGAGCACTCTGGCATATGTGACACACGTAATACGGCAGTTCTTATCTCCCGCATGGTCCATGATGGCTGTATCATAAACATCACCAAATCCTTGGCAGCTAAGACAGCCAAGGTCAGATTTATGTAACAACCTAACTTATAGCAACCATATACCTTGCATATATCTTTTTAATCAATTAACCAATTAAGAAGTATTTTTTACATGAATTCTATGATATGTTTTATTACCACTCATCTTGAACATCTTACCATTTATGCAGTCCATGCAAAACTCTTAATATAATAAAGTTTGTACATTTCAGTTTTCTTGCCTCTACATTCCTTTTTCCACCCTTTTCATAAAATCTCAAACTTTATGAAAGTTTTCACTTCATGAGTCTTATGTTCTAAAGAATAGCTCTGAATTCATTGAGAAGCTAATTTCTCCAATGGCTTGGATGGTTAATCATTGATAGGTACTTGCTTATTCCACAAGTCACTGGACACAGGAAACCAGCCAAACAGGAGAGAGAGAGAGAGAGAGAGAGAGAGAGAGAGAGAGAGAGAGAGACTCTACCTACAATGAGATTTATCCAGAATAGCAGGGCTAGTACAAAGTGCTCACCAGGTGTCTTGCTTGATGCATGAGACTATTCTCAGCTGCCACCTGCATTCTGTGATTATTAAAATTTGGTTCACCAGGGACTGATTTCAACCACATATCAAGTTTTCTTTTAATTGTTTCTGTAGTTGTTCCATTCATGTTTCCTATTTCTTCTGAAAGTCCATTGATTAATGGTTCTAGCTTCCTAGCTGGGCTGCTAAATATTTTTGTCTGATTTATTTTCAGTATGTTCCATAGTATTCTTGAAGACTTAACAACTCTATTTTCGCTGTTGAGAGGCATAATGGTTTAACACATTTTCCATTTTCGGTTTGTTACCCAGTGTAGATTAGCACACATCTATCTTCTCTTCTTTCTAAGCTATATAACTGCAGTTCTTTCAGCCTTTCATGGTCATCCATATGTTACATCCACTCAGTTTTGCCCTTGAAGTGCTTATGAATTCTCCATTATATATTTGTTTCTAACTGTTTCACTGGTGTTTATACAACAAAGCAGTATTCAGTTTTGATTCTTATTTATACATGAAACATTTTCATCAATAGGCTTCTATCTCTTGTAAAGAAAGTTCTCAGAATCATACTAGTCATCTCTTGACTTGGTAGTGCTATTTTCTCAAAATACTTCTAAAATATAGTTTCCCATTTATTATGACATCCAAGTCTTTTACATCTCGGCCACTTACCATCAATTTCCCTGTTGGGCCTGTATATTGTACTACTTATGAATCTCTCCTTGACCCATAGCTTATTTGCTCTAATTGATCTTTATTAAATTCCACTAGGTTCATTTCTTCCCATTTGTAGCGTCTAAGTCTTTTTGCATCCCCACTAATCATTTTCTGATCCAACCATTTTGCTTACTCTGGTGTCATCAGCAAAACTCTTTTCTATGCTTTCATTTACTTCACTGTCAATGTCTGGTATCATTATTAAAAAGAGCTCTAAGACTTACACCGCTCCCTGTGATACCCTGGCCAGGACATCATCTTCCTCAGACAGTTCCGTTTGCTACCACTTTGAACTTTGAACTTAGAAACTCTTTAATCCATCTTCCTGTTTTACCCTTAATGTTTTGTTTAGCTACTTTTCCAGCAAAATCCTGTGGTTTACTTTGTCAAATGCTTTTGCAAAGTCAAGAAAAATGGTATCCATTTTTTTTCCTTGTATTAGATTTTCATATACATCATCATAATGAGCTAATAATTGGGTTTACATACTTTTTTGCAGCTAGAGAGAGAGAGTACCTACAATGAGATTGTGCAGGAATGACAGGGTTAGCAGGTAGTGTTCACTATACCTTTTACTCATTGCATTATACTGTTTTTCTTAACCTCCATTCCTCTACAATAATAATCCATTCTTGCTTCATCTACTATTAACTTTGCTAACAAGTCTAATCTTCCTCTGAATGCTTCTGTAGTCACTTCACATATATTTCTTAGTTCTCCTGGTATTGCATTAACCCCTTCAGATGGATACTAATGGGAAGCTTCTAAACATATTTATGCATATAGTTTATGCCTCAGTTTCAAGGCTGTGCCACCAAGTCTGTGTGGTAGCAATCCATCATAATTTCTTCCTACAGTTAGTAATCCTTCAACCATTCCAGTTAGAGAAGATTTTCATAAGTTTTCTAGGATGGAGATTGAGCAGCTTTTAGCTAGATTTAAGGGACCTGGCAAAAGATGATCTTGAATGATTTGATGATAATGATATGTCTTCAGATTGTGAGGAGAGTGATTTTACAGACACTGACTTTTTCAAAAGTTGACCAAGATGAGGCAGTAGAAGGTTTCCTAATAAAAGTGGAGACTGTTGCCAGTGCCCACTGGACCAAGCCAGTACTGTGTTTGACTAACATTGATTATTATATAAGATACAACAGCAAATAATGTGATCAATATTTCAGTGTCAGTAACATAAAAGATGAAACGTGTGCAGTGGTAACTCACTTGATACTTAAGCCTTATGCTCACCCTTTTTAGTATATTGTATTGAAACATCATCAAAACCTCTACACTTTATTATAGTGAAAATAGTGGACAAAATATACTTCTGAAGTGACTTTTTTTTATTGTACTATGAATATCTTTTTAAGATGAAATGCATTCTTTATATTAAACCATGAAAATGATGAATTTTGAGGGTTGGAGAGAATAACTTAGCTGGACATTAAGGGTTAAGTAAGTGTTCAGGGTTGGAAAGTATAACTTAGCTGGACATTAAGGGTTAAGTAAGTGTTCAGGGTTGGAAAGGATAACTTAGCTGGACATTAAGGGTTAAGTAAGTGTTCAAGTTTTCTTACTGGGTGTTCATAAATTTCATATCTGATATCTTTTTTAATATGTTCCTGGTATTACTCCTGATCTGATGAGTTTGTATCTTCCTTGGCGAGTTGCTTTTAGGTTTAAGACTTTGCTCTTTGTGCTGTCTATTTGTTGCCATGTCCATATTATCATTAATCTCTTTCTTCTTTGTTCTAGAACATAGAGTTCTAGTTCTTTCAACCATTTGTGGTAGTTTGTATGCTGCAGACCATCTGTTTTGCTTTTAAAGTGTTTCTTTATTGTTTTTAGTTCCTTTTTTCTATCTGCCTTGCTGCTGACCATGCGGCACAGAAGTACTCGATTTTACATCTTATATATATATATATATACACTGAACATCATTATTTGCTTACTTTCTCTTTTTAAAGTTTTCACTTTCATACTACTTATGTTTGGTTTGAAAGTACTATTTTATCAGTGTGCTCCTGGAATTCATGTTTACTACCTTCCCCTGAGTAGATTCCAAGTCTTTGACAAATACATCCTTCTCTATTTCTTTCCCTACATAGCCCTTGTATGAAGGTGCTGATATATTAATTGTTCCGTGACCTGAATGCTTAAATTCCAGTACGGTTGCTTTCTCCCATTTGTATATAAGATCCAGATCTCGTAATATTTCCTGGTCTTCTTCAACACACACTATTTTACTCACTCTTATGTCAGATGCAAAACATGCGACTATACTCATCCTTGCATCCTTATCTGTGTCTGATATCATGATTGCAAAGAGTATTGAAGCGAAAACTGTTCCTTATGGAACATCTGAAAGGACAACTAATTCATCAGACTTGGTTTCATTTGTAATCCCCCTGAATTTTCTTTTGATAAGAAACATATGATCCACTTTACTTGTCAGGTTTTGTAAAATACAGAAAAGCAGTGTTTCTTATCTTGCACTAGAGTTTCACATATGTGGGAGATGTACGTAAGGAGAAAGGATACTTAGACTTTTTGCCATGACCAGCCCCTGTTTGGGGGCTCCCACGGGAGAACAGGTGTCTGTGAGATAGATAGATAGACAGATAGATAGATAGTAGTTACCTTGTAGAGATTTGTACTGTCCTTCATTTATGAAGTTGCTGCTGATAGGTTTGTTCCATTATGTGTCTCTTTATCACTCCCCCAAATATTTTAATTATATATATGGCATGAGGCTGACAAGTCTATATTATTCTGGCATTAATTTGGATACCTCTTTGTGTATTAGTGTTCTTCTGGCATTAATTTGGATCCCTCTTTGTGTATTGGTGTTATGTATGCCATTTTATGAATATCTTCTATCTTGCATTGGTCTATGCTTTGTCTCAAAAACATCATGAGATGTTTCTCTATTGTCATTTCTCCTCCCAGAAATATTGCTGGAATTCCAGTAGGCCTTGGTGCCAAATTGTTTTTTCAGTTGATCAATTGCTTCAATTATGTCTTTCTGATACATTTCTATTTGTAAGGGCATGTTTGCCATAGTTATTAAATATCTCATTGTTAATGCCCTCATTCTCCTTTGTGCTAAATATTGACTGATATTAGTTGGTTAATCAGTGTGAGAGAGTACCTACTTATTAGCACAATAAGGTCAAAGTATAGCAAAAGACAGGTACCAAAAAAGTTTCCTTACTTTTTTTCTCTGAATAAGCACATAACTGTTAGTTCATGCATTAGGTAAGGACATACTGAAGAATGGTATAGAAAAAATAAAAATAAAGAAGACACTTTACCAAATCATTTACCAAGTAAGATGTATTTATTTAATCACAAGATGACCGACCACTCACCTTCCTGAACTAGAAACATTCTGAACAGCACTGCTGTACTGTCCATATTTTAGTTACAGAATTTTTCTTAGTACTGTACTTTGCGTAATTCATTTTTAGTGTATGAATTACCTTAGTCAAGAACCTATTGAATAATATCACTGCCATGTATTGTTTTTATGTGTGAATTGAGCCAGGAGCTGTGTTATGTGAAAGGTGGTGAATAATGTTGGTGGTGATATGCATTCTGTGAGATGGATTGTAAATCTGTGTTGGCATAAATTGATGTATGGATTATCGGTTAAGAACAATGTTTTTTTTTTATTTTATAACAATTGTATTGAATTTTATTCATTATTTGCCATTTGCTATTGCTTTATTAGTAAATAACATTCACTAATGATATTATTTTTTATTTTTTATCTCAAAATGAAATATGTTGATAAAACTGGGAAGTGCAATATGTTAGCCTAATACACTCTCATAACCCTCCTCAGGTGATACCAACCACATGCCACATAATATTTCTGAAAAGTATTACATTCAACTCTATGAACAAGGTAGTTTTGTATAATTCATAATACAAAAAATTGTGTGTGAAATATGTAAATGAAAATAGCAACAAATTTTGTGTAAAGTCACACAGAACAACTAAAAAGTAATGTTTACTTTGTGGCAAACATATATCTGGTGATGTTGAGAATGGCTGTGTAGCAGAATGTACTGGATGATTGTGTAATACTTATTCTTGTATTTATGTATTTGAGCATAATCCAAATTTCCTTATACTTGTTTTCTGCATTCTGTTAACATAATGTTCCGTATTTTAAGAAGAATTACACTTTCCTTCAATCTTGAACTTCTGAATTCTCATGGTAGGGTGAAATTTAAAGGGTTGAATGGATGAGCATTCTTCATCTTCACTTATGTCGATGTCCTGGGATGCATAGCCATCTTTGAAAAGACTTTCATGATAGATTCACTTTTCTTTTTTATGGTGTGTATGTTACTCTTTCTCTTTTATGATGTGTATGTTACTGTCATTAACTACTCTCATAACGGCAAGCAGCCACTGATGATCTAGACCCACGCTCAAGTTTAATCAGTATTTTGAACAGGCTCACTTGTAGCAGGGGTACTTGCTGGACACTTAGGTAACTGGTTCATGTGGGAAGGAAGTGTAGAAATATACAAGTTGAAAATGATGTATCCTTACTCTTTGAATAACTGGAGAGAACCGACACAGTGGGCAGTGAGGGATGCCCAACATCAATACCTTATGTGCACAGCCAGCTGGGCCATGAAATGAAAAATGGGAGTAATTTAAGGTGCCTGTGTTATACTAAAATTATGTAGAACCTTGCCATATAGTGACTCTACTGTACCTATAATGAGACTTTACCATAATGGCAGGGTTAGTATGCTGTTTTTCTTGACTGCCACTCCTCTATTCATCACATTTCTTGCTTTTCATATATTGTTGTTTTTCTTGACAGCTACTCCTTGGGAGTAATTGTCTATGTGAGGTTCATCAGGTATTGCAATCAACCACGAGTATAATCTTATATCTTCTGGTATTGTAATAAATAGGTATCCAGCTTCTTTGCTGTGCTTTCATATATTTTTATTTCATGTCTTTGTATATATCCAGGTATATATTTGATATAGTGATTCTGTATTTTCCTTGGTGAGTTGCTTTCAGGTTTAAAATGTTGCTCATTATGCCTTACATTTGCTGCCAGGCATCCCATATCATATATCTTTCTGTATGTCACTCTGGACTGCAGAATTCAAGTTCTTTCAGTCTTTTGTGATAGTTCAATCTTTTGTGATAGTTCTTAAATTCTAGTCCACTGATCGTACTTGTAAGGTACAATATTTCTCTAATTTATTTTGTACTGCTTATTTGGAGACCACATAACTCTGCAATTTTCAATTTTACTTCAAATATATACATTAAACATTTTCATCAATAGTTTTCAGTCTCATTATGAAAGTACTTAGCATCAATAGCACTCATTATTTAAAATGAGAGTGCTATTTTATCGATATATTTGTTAAATTCAAAATTTTCCTGACATTAATTTCACTATTTCTTTTCTTGTAGGGCTTCTGTAAATATTGTTAATTGTCCCATGACTTATTTTTTTTAAATTTCTCTTCATTAATTTCTATAAGGTTCTTCTTTGTCTGTTTGAACATAGTATCCAGATCTCTTTGCATCTTTTCTTGGTCTTCTTCATTTTGCAATGCTTTACTTGACCTCATGTCATCTGCAAAGCATTTGCCTATGCTCTGTTACATCCTTATCTATGTCAGATACCATGATTACAGAGTTTTGAAGCTAATACTTCCTTTCGGGACACCCAAAACGACCTTCTTTGCAAGGCATGTTTCCATTTGCAAACACTCTGAACTTTCCCTTGGAGAGTTCTTTCATCCACTTTCCTATTTTCCTTGAATGTTTTGTTTTGGCACTTTTTTAGTAGTACTCCAGAATTTGTTTAATATTTTTTCAGAATCAAGAAAAACAATGTCCACTGATTTCCTACTCATTTGAGTGTCATTTTTGAGTTTGTTTTCAAATTAGATGTTCCATTGTTTGTTCCTGTATCACTCTTTTCAAAAACTTCAGGTTTATGCAATGTTAGGCAGACTGGTTTTTGTTGTTTTACCAGCAGTTAGGTTCCTTCTTTGGTTACTATTGTCATGCATGCCATTTTGTTTACATTTGGTAAGTTGGATTGGTCTGTACTGTGTCTCAGCAACATTATGAGAGGTTTGGCTATTGTCTTCTTTGTTTTTCTATTTTAGAAATAATAATGGAATTCCATCAGGCCCTGGTGTTGAGTGCTCTTTTATTTTTTTTTTTTGATGCTGAAAGCTCCAGTCACGGACAAAAGTTAACATCAAGGCTGGGCCTTAATTGAAATATAAAGAGAATTAAGAATGGGAAAGAGAAAAGAAGCGAAAGTATTTACAAATTTTTGAGAAAGTGAAAGACCTGTCTTTTGAAATGGGCCAGGTCATAGTTACTAGGAAAGACATGAGAAGGTAGAGAGTTCCAAAGCTTTGACATGTAGGGAAAGAAACAGTTACCAAAATGGCACACACTCGAGTTGCTGATGGCCACAAAATAATCATGTGATGCAGTAGCTTGCCAAGTATTGCGTGGTCTAGCTAGTGGTGGGGGCACACAAGCAGCCAGCTCTTGGGAGCAAAAGCCAAAGTAATACCTAT
>JAYMFT010041808.1:0-15580 GCA_038088735.1 Panulirus argus | reverse complement strand
TAGGGTGTCTGAATATGTGTGGATGTAACCAAGATGAGAAGAAAGAAGAGATAGGTAGTATGTTTGAGGAAAGAAACCTGAATGTTCTGGCTCTGAATGAAACAAACCTCAATGGTAAAGGGGAAGAATGGTTTGGAAATATCTTAGGTGTAAAGTCAGGGGCTCGTGAGAGGACAAGAGCTAAGGAAGGAGTAGCACTACTCAAGCAGGAGATGTGGGAGTGTGTGATAGTGTAAGAAAGCAAATTCTAGAGTGATGTGGGTAAGACTGAAAGTGGATGGCAAGAGATGGGTGATTATTTGTGCTTATGCACTTGGTCATGAGATGAAAGATCTTGAGAGGCAAGTGTTTTAGGAGCAGCTGAGTGAGTGTGTCAGCAGTTTAGGTGAATGAGACTAGGTATTGGTGATGAGTGATTTGAATGCGAATATGAGTAATGTGGCAGTCTGAGGGTATAATTGGTGCACATGGGGTATTTTGTGTTGTGAATGGAAATGGTGAAGAGCTCGAGGATCTGTGTGCTGAAAGAAGACTGGTGATTGGAAATACCTGGTTTAAAAAGAGATATACACAAGTATAGGTATGTGAGTAGAAGATATGGTCAGAGGGCATTATTAGATTACATATTAATCGAGAGGTGTGTAAAAGAGAGACTTTTGGATGTAAATGTGCCGAAAGGGTCAGCTGATAGGATGCCTGATCACTATCTTGTGGAGGCAAAGGTGAAGGTTGTAGAGGTTTTCAAAAAAGAAGAGAGAATGTCAGGAAGAGAGTGGTGAGAGTAAGTGAGCTTGGAAAGGAGAATTGTGAGAAGAAATAACAGGAGAGACTAAGTGTAGAATGGCAAAAGGTGAGAGTAAATGAAGTGAGGGGAGAGGGTGAAGAATGGGAGAGATTTAGCTAAGGAAGCAGTGATCACGTGTGGCATGAGAAAGGTGGGAGGTGGGCAGATTAGAAAGGGTAGTGAGTGATGGGATGAACATGTAAAGTTGTTAGTGAAAGAGAATAGAGAGGGATTTGAACAATACTTGCAAGGAAGGAGTGAAAATGAGTAGGAGATGTATAAGAGAAAGCAGCAAGAGGTCAAGAGGAAGAAGCAAGGGGTGAAAAAGAGGGCAAATGAGAGTTGGGGTGAGAGTATCATTAAACTTTAGGAAGAATAAAAAGATGTTTTGGAAGAAGGTAAATAACATGCATAAGACAAGAGAACAAATGAGAGCATCAGTGAAGGGGGCAAGGGGGAAAGTGATAACAGGAAGTGATGAAGTGAGGGGGAGATGGAGAGAGTATTTTGAAGGACTATTGTATGTATTTAATGGTAGAATGGCAGATGTAGGGTGTTTTGATCGAGGTGGTGTGCGAAGTGAGAGAGTCAGGGAGAGTGGTTTGGTGAAGAGAGAAGTGGTGAAAGCCTTGCAGAAGATGAAATCTGGCAAGGCAGTAGGATTGGATGGTATTGCAGTTGAATTTATTAAGAAATGAGGTGACTGTGTTGTTGACAGGTTGGTAAGGATATTTAACATACGTATGGATCATGGTGAGGTGCCTGAGGATTGGCGGAATGCATTTAAAGTGCAAATGTACAAAGGCAAGGGGATAAAAGTGAATGTTCAAACTACAGAGGAATGTCTTTTGAGTATCTATCTATCTATCTGTATATCTAATGCCTGTTCCAATTGGAACTCCCTCAAAGGGGTGGCCAGGGCAACAGAGTCCCCATAACTAAAGAACTCCAGGCTACTTCTTAGCCTTTAGTGCCTCACCCTTAACAGGCCACTGGCAGAGGGCAATTCTAGTGCAGTGCTTGCAGAGGCACCTATCTAATGATCCTAATGACTACTTCTATCTAATGCTCCTACCTACTACATTCACTTAATGTTTCTACCTAATAATCCTGCCTAAATGTTTCCACTTACTACTACTATCTACTGCTCCTATCATTTTGCCAAAAGGCAGGGCTAGCGCATAGTGCTCACCGTAGGAAAATCTAGAGTTATGAAGAATGAGCTGCATGAGTTAAGTGTATTCAAGCATTACATATGACAGAGGCAGTATGTTTGTGGACAGAATGCCAGGATTCCACATGTTAGTGAGGCAGAGATAAAAAACAGCTACCTAGGTCAGAGGAGTGCAACTTGACAACCACTAAAGTGCTGGCTCACTAAGCAGAGTTAAGTATTCCCTGAAAATATTATGGGAGACTATTAACTGAGAGGACGAAGGTATGTAAAGAGCATCAGATTGGGGAGGAGCAGTGTGGTTTTAGAAGTGGTAAAGGTTGTGTGGATCAGGTGTTTACTTTGAAGAATATATGTAAGTAATACTTAGAATAACAAATGGATTTGCATGTAGCATGTATGGATCTGGAGAAGGTATATGATAGGGTTGATAGAGAGACTTTGTGGACGGTCTAAAGAATATATGGTGTGGAAGGTAAGCTGCTTGAAGCAGTGAGAAGTTTTTATCAAGGGTGTAAGTCAGGTGTACGAGAAGGAAGAGAGGAAAGCGACGTCTGCGGCATGGGTGTGTGATGTCCCCATGGTTATTTAATTTGTTTATGGATGGGGTAGTTCGGGAGGTAAATGCATGAGTTTTGGAGAGAGGGGCGAGTATGCAGTCTGTTGGGATGAGAGGGTCTGGGAAGTGAGTCAATTATTGTCCACAGATGATACAGCACTAGTGGCTCATTCGAGTGAGAAACTGCAGAAGTTGGTGACTGAGTTTGCAAAAAGTGTGTGAATGGAGAAAGTTGACAGCAAATGCGAATAAGAGCAAGGTTATTAGGTTCAGCAGGGTTAAGAGACAAGTTAGTTGGGATGTAAGTCTGAATGGAAAAAAATTGGAGGAAGTGAAGTGTTTTAGATACTTGGGAGTGGACTTGGCAGCAAATGGAACCATGGAAGTGGAAGTGAGTCATTGGGTGAGGGAGAAGGAGAAGGGTCTGGGAGCAATGAAGAATGTGTGGAAAGAGAGAACGTTATCTTGCAGCAAAAATGGGTATGTTTGAAGGAACAATAGTTCCAGCAATATTATATGGTTTCAAGGAATGGGCTATAGATAAGGTTGTACAGGGGAGGGTGGATGTGTTGGAAATGCAATATTTGAGGACAATATGTGGTGTGAGGTGGTTTGATCAAGTAAGTAATGAAAGGGTAAGAGTGATGTGAGGTAATGAAAAGAGTATGGTTAAGAGAGCAGATGAGGGTGTGTTGAAATGGTTTGAACATATGGAATAAATAGTGAGGAAGGCTTGACAAAGAGGATATATGTGTCGGAGGCAGAGGGAACAAGAAGTGGGAGACCAAATTGAAGGTGGAGGGTTGGTGCAAAAAAAGATTTTGAGAGATTGGGGCTTGAACAGGCAGGAGGGTGAAAGGCGTGCATGGAATAGAGTGAAATGGAACAATGTGGTATACTGGGGTTGACATGCTGTCAATGGACTGGAACAGGGCATGTGAAATGTCTGGGGTAAACCATGGAAAGGTCTGTAGAAAAGGAGATGTGGTTTTGGCGCATTACATGTGACAGGCATAGAGTGAGTGTGAGTGGATGTGGCCTTTTTTGTTTGTTTCCTTGTGTTACCTCGGTAATGCAGGGGGTGGTGATGCTGTCTCCTGCGGGGCAAGGTGGCACTGGGAATGGATTAAGGCGAGCAAGTATGAATATGTACATGTGTGTATGTAAGTATATGTAGATATGTACACATATGGATGGGCCTTTCTTCATCTGTTTCCTGGCGCTACCTTGCTGATGTGGGAAAAAGTGATCAAGTGGAGATGCTATTTCCTGTGGGGCAGGGTGGCATCAGGAATGGATGGGGGCAAACAAGTGTGAATATGTACATGTGTATATACATGTGTATGTATATGTATGTATATATGTATATGTTGGTACGTATATGTACTGTGCATATATGTGCATGTATGTATATATGCGTGTGTATGTGGGGGGATGGGTCTTTCATCGTCTGTTTCCTGGTGCTACCTCACTGACGTGGGAAACAGCAATCAAGTATAATAAATCAATAAATCAATAAATATTAACATTACTGTGGAATATGTCTCCAATACTGTCATTCATTCCATTACTCTATAATTCATAATTGACTGAGACTCCTATAGTTTTGGCTGTCACTTAGCAGAGGTTCCACTTCAGTACGGCAATTGCTGGTAACATCTTCCTTAAATGACCTTGAGTCAACATTGTATGACCAATTCTCGGTTGACAAAGAATTCTCAAAATGGAGCTTCCTGTTGGAAGAGGAGAACTGTACTTCAACACCTTTCTTTATCCTCTTCAGTTTGTTATCATTTTGGGCTTAAATTAAGTCCCATCTAACTAAACTGGCTATGCTTGTTTTCATATTCATACTGAATTTTCTCACTGGACATGGGCTCTTTAAGTGAAAATCTAAACATGTTCTGAACATAACAGAGGAGTACTAATACCCAGATGTTATGGAAACTGACCTTTTCAAATGTGCAGATCTTTGGTTCCTAACTTGTAGTAGAGGTACCACTAACAGTATGTGAGAGATGTCCAGGTGATACCTGGTGTTATTCTTATAAGTTCTAATCTTAAGTTAAGACTACATAATATGAACAGCTTTTCATTTTGAGCAACACAATCAAATCTAAATCTGTTTTGCATCATTGCAGATGGCAGCTCTTCTTTAGTGTATTAAGAAGTGGATGTGAGCAAATGAGGCCTTTTCTTAGCCTATTCCTGGCGCTATCTCATTAACACATAAAATGGCGAACATGTATTGGAAAAAATCTTTAAATATTAAGTTATGACATAAACATAATATTTATTCAAGCACAAAAGTATCTTACCATGTCATACAAAGTGGCACAAAAAGGGATGAAAGACATGTTAATGGTACATGACCTGAAAAGGTTGGGAACCACCAATGCAGAGAAACCCCCTATACCTTTCCAACCCATTAAATTAACAAAAAATATGCCCCTTTCAAGAGAATCTCCTACAGAACTAAAACAAGCATACACTACTTTCCAATGTACTGTTGCCCTCCAGGGACCTGTAAAATTACAGGTTGAAAGGTTAACCGAAAAAAATTTTTATTTGAGTGAGTGGCAGTATTTTAAAATGCCAGAAATTAAATTCAATATGCTTCATTCAAAAATTTCACATAGTTTATATCTAAGTATATTCAGAATTTTGCATATCTATTTTTATTCAATGAATTCATTACTTCTGATGACAATGCAATTAAGACCTTAAATGCACAAAGACCAATTAGCATTACTGTACTAAAATAAAATTCAACATGTTTTCTTTTATCAAAAGTCATTAACTTATCTATACCACTATTTTTCCTTATCACCTTATTCATCATCACTGTCTATAATTGTTCTAGCTCTCTGCTTTCCACTAAGCAATAGTACGTCATCATCAGAATCAGAGTCATACATCCTTCGTCTTGCAGAGGCTTCCCTGATAGCAGTTTCCTGGTCATCATCAAGGGTAATGAAATCACTGGTTTGTCTTTCCATGTCAGTCAATTCTGTGTCCATGTGAAGTATAAGATCGTGGGTCTCAACCACAGGGGTTTTTTCATCATCAGAGTCATCATTCATTACGATGCGCCTCTTTTTCTTAACCTTTCTTTCTTGTTTGGGAGATCTATCAGAATTCTCATCACTTTCTTGTTCACCACTTATGATTCTTTTCTTAGATTCACATCCATTCACAGAGTTATGAATTAGGGAGGAGAGAGGTATTTCATCATCACTCGAGTCATCTACTATCTGTGATTTCCGTGATGCTAATGAGGGAGTATCATCGATGTCCACAGAGCTACTTAACCGAGATGATGGCACCTCTTGACTGTAGTTTTCCTTATCCTCTGTGTTAAGCTTCTCAGATTCAAAACTGTTCATGAGCAGAGTCTGCAATTTACTTCCTTTCTGGCTCCTAGGTATAGGCTTAAGTTGCTTGGAATTAGGAGGTTTAGGAATTACATTTTTCTTCTTCTGTACCATCTTATCCTCAGCAACTTTTGGTTTTTCTACTGGTTCTAAAGGCTCATCAGCGTTCTCCACTTCAATTTTTCCAGACATTCCCTGCAAAAGGTACTGGGCTCTCTTGCGGAGGGCAGCAACAGAGAGCAATGATGGGATGCGCCAAAACATTTCCTGGCAACTTTGGGGTGGTTTAAGTCCCATAAGCTTGAGTAACTTTTGGAATCTTTCATCTTCCATGGCATCAATGCAGGACTGTGTTATAGCAAGAACTGGCACAGGCTCAAAGTCACCATCCTCCTCACGATCATCTGCCACATCTTGCAATATCTTTGAAAGCCACTCCACTGGCTCTTGCATACTGGCCTCAATTACGGTATTCAATGCCTGGGAAATCAAGGCTGGTGTGGCAACTGGTATGGCAGAGAGATCTAGATGTGTGGATTCCTTTACGCTAATATTTTCATCAGCAAAACCATCATCTCTTACACTGTCTGACTCCTCAGTAACATGTTCACTGTCACCCTCATCATCATTAGACTGGTTGGCAATCACAAACTGCTCGCCCAAATGTCTTGTAGATACCTGGACCTTGGGTTTCTTTGGCCTCTTCTTCCGCAATTCCTTCCTGTCTGACACAAGACCAAGTTCTAGGATTTTCTCAATGATTCTGTGTTTTGGTTTTCTCACTATCATATTGTCCATAATCCGACCAACAACATCCATAGCATCTCTATGTTCTTCAAAGAGCATCCTCAACTCTTGCTCTTCATCCTCAGACCATACTCTGGATTTGTAAACCTTTAATGGTTTACATTTCAAATCCTTGATATCCCTAATAAGTCCCATCTCCTTTAGCTTCTTGATGACCATACGACGTGACCTGGTCTGACTGATGAGGTTTTCCATAATTAGGTCCACTGTGTCCTTGTCTCCTCTTTCACCAACAGGAACTGCATCTAGTTCCTCAAACAGTCTCCTTAACTCTTCTTCTTCTTCCTCTCTCCATACCTGCTTTGTGGCCTGTTTACCAGAGGCCTGTTCATCATAACCAAACTCAATCTCAAGTGCTTCTTTGTTTGTCTTCCAAAACAACAACTCCATAAATACTTTAGTGTTGTTTTCGGCCACTCTGAAAAATTTCCGCAAAATATACACAGCAAATTTCACTATTTCTTTGAAAGAATCATTGGATAACTGTCGTGGATCTTCCATTGCTTGCTGAAATACACAAAATATAGAGGCCTGGAAAAACATGGCTGGCAGTTTACAGTCCCATGCAATGCGATGGAAAATCTTCAAAATACAGTGATTAGTGTGTGTAGAATTCAAGTGGTACTGTCTGAATAATCGTGTATATGATTGCATCACTTTTGTGTTTGCAAAACGACGCACAAACTGGAGAAAATCAAATTCCTGTTCACTGATATGCATCATGCTGTCCTCTTCCTCTTCCTCCTCCTCATCTTCACCAGTGTCTTCAGCCAGTTCTTCCTCAACTGGATTTAGATTGGCCATGAATATCTCCTGCAAAGATAAGAATTCCTCCGAGTGATCCATATCCTGGAAGCCAAACACATTTCCCTCTGGCCACACGTCCCTTGATGATCGCAACAACGACACTGCCTCAGTCAATTCCCTATTGCGCAGTAATTTGTTAATCCTTCGCATAGCCAATTCCTTTTGTTCCTCCTCACTCTGCTCTGAGAGAGTATCAAAAGGTATAGTATTTGGCAGTTCACCCATTTCACCCTGTACTACAGCTGATAACTCAGAGGATAATTCATCCCACATGTCTTGAAGTTTATCTTCTGTCAACTCAATTCTCTTTCCATTTCTTGCAGTGGCCTTTTTCTTACGAGCCTTTTTCAACTTCCTTTGTACAACCACATGTCTGTTCTTTCCACAAAATCCCTCAAGAAGCTTAAGAAAGATATGAGTTGTTTCTACCACATCTTTTAGATAAGTTATTGTCATCTTCAAGGGATCGTAATTCTGTAACAATATGAGAACCATTTCTCGGTACTCAACCACATAAAAGATTTTGCTCTTCAAGACTTTTGAAAATTCTCGAACAGATTCAGTCTGTGACTTGTCCATATAAGCTAGAGTCATTAAGAGTTCTTGATAGGCTCTCACTGCCTTATGCATGCGACGTGACCACAAAGGGATTTTCTTTCTGTCAGTAGTCATCATTTCATAATAATTCTCCAAGTTTGTTTGGATGTAATGAAATATTTGAACACTTAAGGTTTCACTGATCAACTCAATCTTGAACTGGTGAAATCTATTGAACTCCATAAAGAATTTAATCGCCCATAAATAATATGATTCATCATGCTCCTGTGCTCGAGCTCTGTTTAGGTTATCTTTAACTATGTACATAATGCTGTTGTAAGCACCATTTAAGAACTCAATGCAGAATTCCTGAAGAAAAAGTCTAATAGCAAGAGTTGATCTTCTTGTGCTGTTTATGTCACGCATTGGAGTTCTATGTTTAGGATGCTTCTTGGGACGCTTGGCACGATCAAAATTGAGGGATTTTATGTCAGTTAGGGGCTGATGAGAAATGAGGTCACGGTCACTGATGCTTTTCATATTCTGAACGTAATAAGTGCCACCAAATCTGGAATGACGTGCTCCATAATATTTACGCTTCTGCTGTTGTTTGATTTGAGTCTCTCGCTGACGCATCTCTAAAAGTTCCTGCTCATCCTTCTCTTTCTCTGAATGTGATCGCTGAAGACCTGCTTGAGCCAGCTGTGATGGATCTTGCTCTCTAAGCATGAGAGATATAATCTCTAATACATGCAAGCACAACTCTTGTTCATTCTCTGACGAAGCGATATACAGCAACAAATCCTCAAAACCGGCCAAGTGTAATGCCCACAAGACCTGATCATGGAGAGATGCATCATCATCAGTCCTTTTCTCATCCTCTGGACTAGCAGGAACAGAGAGTATATTACGTACCAGGATAAGAATTCTTTCTATCAATAATTTATCTTCTTCCTGACGATGTTCCCAATCAAGCTGAAGGAGTTCACCCAGTTTACCTACCAACACAGCCCATACTTTCTCCTCCATGAAGGCTTCCTTGTAACCTTGCTGTTGTGTTATCAACTGCAGGAATTGCTGTCTTGTAACCTTTTCCTCAGGAAGCTCCTCATGGAACAGCAGGAGGGCTGGATTAGTCAGGTTGACCAGCAGTCTAACTATCACATCAAATAGCTCAGACTCCTCGCTGTAGTCTCTTATCAAAGGGAGAAGGTCTGTTTGCACTACACGTGTTTCTCCAAGTGCTCGACGTATTTCATGGCTTTCATCATCCTTTCTCAGGTAACGGACAAGATCCTTCATGGTTTCCAGACAGTCAGCCTCCTTATGGTACTTAACTCCATCACTGTAGCCCAAAGCAGAACAGGCAGCCAAGAGCTCTGCATGTAGCAGAGCATCAGCCATCTTTCATAACATCCATCCAAAACCTGAAAGATCATTTTCAAAATCAGTCCACACAACATACAGTAAAAAGCTTAAATTATATAAAATAGAAACGTCATGTGCCTTACTTGTATTTATATACCTCTTTATACTGTTTCCATTATTCTCAGTGAAGAGGTTCTTTAAAGCTCAGGAAAATTTGGGAAGATGTTCTCTTTTTTCTTGAAAACTAGAGATTTCATTCATTTCAGAATACCACTAATGATCAACATTAGTAATATAGCATATAAAGTAGTTTAATAAATGAAATGGTTGGTCTGAAGCAGGGAGGAGTAATGTCACCTTGGTTGTTTAATTTGTTTATGTTTGGGATGGTGAGGGAGGTAAATGTGAGAGTCTTAGAGAGAGGGATGATCATGCTGTCTGTAGGGGATGAGGTCTTGAAAACGAGTCAGATGTTGTTTGCTGATGATACAGCATTAGAGGTAGATTCAAGTGGGAAAGTGCAAAAGTTGATATTTGAGTTTGGAAGAGGATGTGAAAGGAGAGAGCTGAGAGTGAATGCAAATAAAAGCTAGGTTATTAGGTTCAAATGACTTGTCTCTTCTTTTTCAGTTTCATAATTCTCTCTATATTTCGATTAATGCCTATCCTTTTGTCTATGACTGGAAAACAAAGTTAGGGTGTAAGTTTGAATGGAGAAAAATTGGAGGAAGTGAAGTTTTATATGTCCAGGAGTGGACATACTGGCAAATGGAACTGTAAAAGGAGTGAGTCATAGGGTGGGGGAGAGGGAAAAGGTTCTGGGAGCAATGATGAATGTGTAGAAAGAGAGAACATTATCTCAGAGGACAAAAAATGGGTATGTTTCAAGGAATATTAGTCTCAACAATATCATATGGATGTGAGGCACAGCCTACAGATAGAGTTGTGCTTAGGAGGGTGGATGAGTTGGAAATGAAATAACTGAGGAAAATATGTGAAGTGGTTTAATCAAGTAAGTAATGAAAGGTTAAGAGATAAAAAGAGTGAGGTTAAGAGGGCTGAAGTAGGTATGCTGAAATGGTCTGCGTATATGGACACAATGAGCCAGGAAAGATTGAGAACAGGATATATGGGTTGAAAGTGAAGGGAGCACGGAAAACGGGGGTGCCAAATTGGAGATGGAAGGATGGTGCGAAGATTTTGTGCAATTAGGGTCTGAAAATGCAGGAGGGTGAAAGGCATGCACAGGCTATAGTGAATTGAAATGATGTGGTATAATGGGGTTGACGTGCTGTCAATGGACTGAACCAGGGCATTTGAAGTGTCTGGGGTAAACCATGGAAAGGTCTGTGGGGTCTGGCTGTGGTTTCAGTGCATTACATACAACAGCTAGAGAATGGGTGCGAACCGATGTGGCCTTTCTTTGTCTGTTCCTGGCACTACCTCACTAAAGCAAGAAGCAGCAATCAAGTATGAAAAAAAATATTTGTGATGATACTATATCCATTTCTTTTGCAAGGTTTACTTTAGCACTTTTGAGGAAAATTTTAATGATCTCATTGTGCCATTCCTAAACTCTTATGTACACACACAGCATACTGTAGTATTACTTTCTGAAACTTGGGGTTACCAGCTTCCGAATTTTTTTATCTTCCACTTATACATCCAAAAAGTATTGTCCAAATTTGAGAAGAATGGAATTAAAATTCCACATATAGTTCTCGTATAAACACCAGTTTCTGTAAAACTTCTATGAGAAGAACCTTTAATACTCTTAAAACATACAGCATTAGGCTGAACTAAAGGCTTCAAGTCCAGGAGAGGAAAAAAATTTATCTTTTCCCTCTGATATGTGAAGACCTTGAGAGTACTAGCTTAGTCAAAGCCCCTGAAGGGCCCACCTTTGGGTGGGAGGAGAACAGACAGGGCTGTCAGCAATGGCAATACAAGTCCATTGTAAGTCTAACATATCAGGTGCTCGCCCTCTTAGTCCTGATATATAACAGACAAGACTGTACTCTGTTGGGAAGGACCTGTGACCACAGATTCCAGATCCTACAATAACAGTTTTCAGTACTAATAAACAACGGAGATCTGGCCTTTGTGCTCACATCTAACATGGCAGAAGCAACTATGTACGCTTTTTTAAATCTACATATACAGGTCATATTGTGGGACGGCTGAAGTTCAAAAAAGTTTCAGAGAGTTAGCAGGAGGGTAGGTGTATGAGCCCATGACTTATCAACTACCAAGGTCATTAAGGCCTTCAAGGTCAAGATGTTCGTACTGCCCAAAAGCTCTTAAGCCACTTAATGTAGATGTTACATGTAATTCTAGGATCACATACATTCACTAAGTATATGGCTCATGTTTGGCAGATCTAAGTGCCTTAACCCTAGACTGGCACACTACACACCTCAAGAAGGAAAGAAAACGCTTGGAAACTGCAACTTCCAAGCAGGTTGTATTCACATAAGAAGATTAGAGGTCAATGCATCCACTTCATCCTCCTACAACTGGTTATACAATACAACACACTAGTTGCTGCCAAGGAAAAAGGCCTAACTCAAAGGTAAGCCAAGTACCTCTGGAGAAGGGGTCAACCAGCTGAGGGTAATTGTGCATCTACATCCCAACATATCAATAAAAACATCCATAAATACTTGGAAAATATCCACACATTTCCTGATTTCAGAAAGTGTACTCAATAACATAAAAAAACATTAATAAATCAGAAAACTCCTACCCCCAATGTGTAAGAGCTTCCATAGACTGCCAAGGCTTTATAAAGTTTTTCATGCTTTTTATCTTCTAAGTAGCGCACTGATTTGTTAGACAACCCAAGGGCAGGCTCAAAATAAATAAAAAGAAGTCACTATTAATAATAACATCCTACGAATTGCACATCCTTCTAAGTGGAGATGCACCTCATGCCTGATGTGATATAATCTGGGACCCAACTGGAAACACTACCATTATGATAAACTCCCTTCCTCTTCAAGCCAAGCTCAATAATGGGAGGCAAGGCGAGATGTGGCATTAATAGGAACATTAGTTTATCTTCATATGCTATCAGTGATCGCTGTCCAAATAACCTGTAATTTGCAAATGGTGCTGCACATAAATGTGATGCCTAAGCAAATCACTACCAGGATGCCCTTCCCCCTGCTGTCAGCAAAACATAACATACACCAAAATATTGGAATACAATAAGTCATATACCTTACTTTGTGGTTCTCAAGTAAAGGCCACAATTCAAAACTAATCACAACCTTTGCAAACCTGTTTCAATGTAAAACAATGCAAGACAGGTAATTAATCATGCACACTCCATAAATATTTGATGCAATGAAAAACAATATTTAACCATTAATAACAAGTAATTGTTTCCCCTCCTTTTCCTCTAGAAACAAACCCCAAACCCTATTAGATGTTTCAATCTTTAAAAACAAATTGTTCCACCTATATCAGATAACAGTATTTGCAGACAAGTCAACTCCTCATGTGTTTGTGGAAATCCCCAATTATGTTTATTCAAAATTTCAAACCTTATAATGCATAGCATGATGCACTAAGTATCACAACAGGTGTGTCTCATCTGAAACAAATGAAATTAGCTAATATTACAGTACATGCATGATCATAAGTAATCCAATATGAAAGTTAAGTTTTCATATCTATTTACTTTTTCGTATCACCAGATATCTTAATCCCACATTTTCCCCTTCCTTCATAACCATTTTGCTATTGGGTTATCATCAAATGAATAGAAATAACAATACCAATGAAATAAACAACTAAACTCATTTTTGCATAAAAAAAAATGATTCCATTATCTTTCTTATCAAATGAAGATTTGCCCTCCTACCATTTTTCCTAGTTGTTAGAGGAGTGCAAACCTAACCTAGATGAGAAAAATGTTATGGAATGGCAAAAATACTTCAACTACTATCACTAAAATGACTCATTATAAGATAAACTCAGCTAGGTGGACATCTCACCAATACTTTACTTAACCTTTATTTTATTTTCCGACGTCTTAGATTTCCCCATTCATTCTTCCTCACTTAAAATTTTAGGTCATGTTCTTACCTCAAACAACCAAAACAAATATTCATGTGATCCCTCTTTCTTATATAGTAAATTGATGTACCCAAAGCTAAAATACATGCATTCTTAAACTGAAAAATTAACCTTATAATACATATCCTTTACTTTTGCATGTATTTCTTTTATATCATAAGGGAAACGGGCAACATGAGGACTTCAACTTTATTTTGTCCACAATTCACAAATAAAAAAAAATCCCATCATTTATGAGTATATATAATTTTGTAAATTAATCTAGATTATGCTACAGTTGGTCATGCTAAGGTAGGGTTGCATAAGCTAGGTTACATTGAAATAACTGTTAATGTAATAAATTTTATTTACCTTCCTATTACTTATACCCATAATTTCTCCTATATTCAAGGCCCTGCCCTAACTAAGGATACCCAAGTCTACATCACTTTACAGGAAATATACACACTTCCCCATTTCTGAGGAACCATAAGCAGTAGTTTTACCCAAAACAAATATTCTGAAAGGGTTTTTCTTACAGCATAACAGAAAAAAATGCATATTAAAATGTTTGCCTAAATCAAAATTCTAAAGCAAGACACATTCTCTAGGATTTATCAAAATAAACTAATTCCTTTAACCCTAAACCATGATAAACATTTCTAAGCATTTTGTCTGTCAGCGTAGATGCACATATTTCCTGATATATCAAGCCTTAACCTTTCTTACTATGACATTTCTGACATTCAAAACCATAAGAGCATATGTAATTTACACTATACAATAGAAACATTTTCGATGGTGAGAAGGGAGTGACCATTTGGAACCCCTTGTCGTCACACTTCTGGTGCTATGACAATCACACTAACAAAAAATACCTACGGTATTTTTACACCTTACACCCCACTAAAGTTACGAAATTTCGCTCAAATGCAAACAACTGATCTATTTTTAAGATTCTCCCAGACAGAAACACATCCTCAGGTGAGGTATGGTTCATTAGGAGGCAAGCAATCGCTCACCAACAAAAACCTCCGTGGGGTGGAATATGCAAAATTACCAGCACTACAAAATGCCATTATCACATCACTGCGACGAGGCAAATCAAACTGTTGGGTCAAAATTAAGAGCTCAAACTTACTTCTTGGACTAGTGATGAAGAACCGCGCTCCTGGAGACAGACGATTCTGGCGCTAACATCCTCCGCTGACAGTCGAGGGGACGTAAGCGCACTGCAGACGACACCATCATTTACACTAATTCAGCCTATTTATGGTCCTCCTATCGGGCTTCTAATTCCCTTCCAGTTCCATTTGTGAAATATACAACACTTGTAACGGGTACATTATCTTGCCGAGAAATACGTCGTTTGTTTACATGAACCGTCGCACTTACTTTCAACCTGTCTGACAAACAATATATATCTTGGCCCAGATTTTCCAAGTACTTCGCAATTGTTTAGCTACAAGCTTACCTACAAACAAAGCAAGGACCATAATTAAACCATACATGTTGTCTATCATACCAATTCCTCCTTTAAGTGCGGTGGACGGATGGATAAATCTGATTTGCCTGCAGTTAGTCGGGACACGTGGAGAATCACGAGTTGTCAATACTGCAAGCATAAATTATCTAAATAATCAACTCCTCACATATAATAAAAACGACTTACTGACATGAACTCAGACATCGAAAGATAGTTTTTAATCATAGGATATATTCATAATATTGACAAATAAAGATACACAAATACAAATAATTTAGGTTCTTTATACCCAGAAGCCTCATCGTCTCTTCAAGGACGTATGAGTCTTATTGTTGATACGTAATCTATTCTACGTATATATGGATATCTATAATAAGTGTACATTGTCTATCATCAGAAGCTGAAATGTTATCTACAAAAATACTTCGTCATATCGGGGCACAGGAGCTGATACAGCGTATAAAAGTTGCTATATTAGAACAACCTCAAGGGAGAATCTGGTTTCTTCCTTCAAATTTTACGGCAATAACGGGTAGCTGTACCCAATCACGCACACACACACACACACACAGACACACACACACATATATATATATATATATATATATATATATATATATAT
>JAYMFT010041797.1:0-15580 GCA_038088735.1 Panulirus argus | reverse complement strand
ATATATATATATATATATATATATATATATATATATATATATATATATATCACATAATGCCCTCCAACAGTAAGGACTCGAACCCGGGACCCTTGCGTGGTAGTTGGGAACTAACTTTAAATTACTTCTTCCTTGAATTTCTTGAAATTCCCCTCATATCAATTTCTGACCTATATTTAACTCTTATAGTAAATTTTCCTTTGTCTGTGTTTATTCTTACTGACTCTCGTGTCGCCTATAGAACTCAATATAATTTCTGCCTCTGTCTACGTCTGATATCATTATTGTAAACAATACTGAAGCTGATACCATTACTTGTAATCGAATTATTTATTTGCTTACGATTACGTCGATCTGCCCCGGCACCCCTGACCCATCTCTGGTCCAACTCGGCAGGTATCGCGAGTACAACGGCCGTTGCAACAACCTGGAGAACCCAACGTGGGGATCCATGAACACCGCCTTCAAGCGCCGTCTCCCCCCTGATTACGCTGACGGTGAGGCCCCTCTAGTAACCCTTGTAGTACAACAGCCTCAGTTGTGTATCTCTGATACCACGCTTAGCCTACACCTTCAGCTATGTACCAATCATTTCAAGTTTAGAGCCAGAACCTCACTTATATGCTACCAACATAGTGTTTACAGCAAGAACTTAGGTTGCAAATCACTACTTTGTTGTTCAGGATTTAGGACCCAAGTTATTCACCACATCTATATTGTTCAGGACTAGAGCCTAAGTTATATACCGACTTCCTCATCGTTCAGGACTGTAGTCAATATACTGGTCGTGTCTTGTGCTACTCCCACAAGTTGAGTTAGAGATATCCGTCTCCTTACGTCTAGCTGGGCCAACTTCGGTTCACACCAAACAAAATGTAACTTCACTTTATATACCTTCCCCCCTTGAGAGTCTCCCTGGAACCTTGGCACCCTGGGAGTCTCCCTGGGACCTTGACAAGCCTCAGGGAGGCCGAGGAAGGCACCAGGTATCCTCCCCATTTCATGACGTGGTCCCGTTTCTTGCGTCACAACATTTCCATCATTGACATCTTTCCTAAGTACGTCTTCCTCAGGTACCGACGCCCTTAACCTCTCTCTCCCTTACGCGTCTTCCCCAGGTATCGACGCCCCTCGAACGGGTCACGGAGGGTATCCACTTCCTTCTGCCAGGGTAGTGTCAGCCCATCTCCACCGTGATGAGGGACTCCATGACCACGCCATCACTATCATGACAGTCGCCTGGGGCCAGGCCATCGACCACGACCTCACACTCACTGCTGAGACCAAAGGTGGGGTGCCATATGGTATTCGGAGGTCCACCGGCTTGTAAAGTTAACAACCAGCTTCTGGTTTGACCTGGTTCCTGTGGGCCTCTGCTGTTGTACGTAGTTGGAGTGGTGGCATTTTTATGTTATGGCTTTAGGCTCTTATTCAAGGGAAGGTCAGTACCACTGTCAACTGTAAATCTGTCTCTTCCTGCAGTACCTGTCCAGTGAAGCAGTGAAACCTTTCCTTACAAACGCTGTCTTAACACTTTTTTTGTTCTTCAGTGGAAGCGTTGTTATACTTGAGGGTAGAGTGTCCCTCCTCCCTCCTGGCAGTAATTTCGTTAAAACAAGTACAAAGAGCACCAGTCATACCATCCATTATGATCTCACACCTTTAGGATAACCGTTCATACCTTAGCACTCTACCTACCAGGCACTTACACAAAATCTCTGCCTAAATAGCCACTCATCGTCATCAGGAATCATCCTAACTAGCACTCAGCCTCATTAAGACCCTGTCTGACTAGGACTCTGCCTTACTTAGAGTCTCCATTATCAGGAATCTGTGTGAGTATGACTCTACTTCACTAGTACGCTGCTTTCTCGATATGACCCAGTTGTCTGTTGCACTAGGCATTCCTCTGTGTCACTGCCTCACAAATACGGGACATTTTCCAGATCGCAATAACCAGGACCCCGATTGCTGCAAGCGCCCAAACTCACACCCTGAGTGCTTCCCCATCCACGTCCCAAAGGAGGACCCCTTCTACTCCCTCTTCAGACAGCAGTGCATCTCCGTCGTCCGCTCGGTTCCTGGCGTCAGATACGGCTGTAAACTTGGTAAGGAGACTCAGAGAAATTTCAGATCAGTAGGAATAACTTTTTTCTTAAGGATGTTCGAAATTCTGGACATTTTTGGGTTAAAGGATTTGAATTGCAAGGCTGGGTTGCGTGAGATATTTCTGGCTGTTTAGTTTGGAATGTCGAGTGGCTGAAATTTGCCGTCGAAAGGAGAGTAGAAATGCTTTCATCTTAAGGAATTTCTGAATGCATGGGATTTTGGAAGATACCTAAGATAAGGAAGCTCACAATGCGCAGTAAT
This sequence comes from Panulirus argus, assembly GCA_038088735.1. Lineage (NCBI taxonomy): Eukaryota > Metazoa > Arthropoda > Malacostraca > Decapoda > Palinuridae > Panulirus > Panulirus argus. The sequence goes on along the minus strand of JAYMFT010041797.1, from coordinate 13,210 downwards.
TCCAGGTTCTCCAATCGAGGAACTGCAAAAGGTGTTAGATAATTTTGCTAACGCAGTCAGTTTGGTAGGGTAGTGTAGGGTTCTATGTGGATTGACAGACTGTGTATAATACAATCATTGTTTTCTTATCATGAATTTTTTCATGGAAATTTTTCTGATTTATAAAATAAGACTAAGAGAACGTGGAAATGAGATTCTTTCATTATGTCAATGGTACTTAAAGATGATTAAATATCAGGTCTCAATCATCAGTGTACTAATGACGAGGAACAGATCATTAGGAGGGAGACGACTGTACGAGACCACATACCTCTCATCACACATTTTCTTTTTTTGTTAACGGGAAGAATTATAGGCACTGGCTACCCTCATGTGACCAGGTTTTCGGCAGACGTCTTCTTCATGTGCTCTCCTCTCTACCGCCAGGACCTCGCTCCCAGATCAACCAGATCACCTCCTACATCGACGCCAACTGGGTGTACGGCAGCGACCACGGCCACGCCGACCGCATACGTCTCCACAGAGGAGGTCTGATGAAGGTAAGGTGAGAGAGAGAGAGAGAGAGAGAGAGGTGACACTTCAACCATAAAAGTAAAGCAAACTCGTCTAAAACCCCATCATAACTTGACCATCTCACTTGAGAGTTCCATCATTCAAGCACTAAACATAACAGACCCACTCAGCATCACCGTAAAATCTAGTCTGTCTTGGGCATGCTCCTGGGGACGGGAATGTTCAGGTGAAGGATGTTCTCTCGTGTGAGTAATTTGAGCCAGTTATACAACAAAGAAGTGACCCGTCCACGTGTAAGGTGTTGTTACTTGCATCTGGGGAGCCGCGAAGCTTCTGCATACTTATCTCAGAGTTCAATGTACAGCAGTCTTGCTGAGCAGCTATGAACCGTCCGTTTTTAAATGGCAGATTTTCTTTCCACTTCCTCAAGTGTTTTTCCTCCCTCTCTCTCTTTCCCTCTTCATCTGCTCAGCCTTTTTTTTCCTTGGACCATCTAAGGGCTGGTCTCGATGAGGACGCTTGTCCATGCGTCGAGCCTTTGTTAATTATAATGATAATGATAGGGATAATGATTACAAAAAACAGTAATGGTTACGTTGATGATAATGATAATGATGATGATGACAACAACAACAACAAATACTGTCATAATAAAATAGTGATGAGGATGATAATAATGATAATACTAATGATAATGATAATATTAATAAAATCATAATAATAATGGTACTCATTAATGATAATGATGGCAACAGCATGTTCACCACCATCACCTCCCTCCTCCTATCCACTCCACGTACCTCCTCACCCACTCTATCCATCTTCACAAACCACTCCCCCACACCATCCATCTCACTCCTCTCATCCATCACCCACCTCACTCCACAACTCCCCATCTGTTCTTCTCACACCTTCCTTTAACCCGCGTCTCAAGCGCTTCCCCACCTCACTCACGACTCAGGCATGATGCCCTTCTCTCACTCTCTGATTCCTGCTCTTCCTCTCGCCGCAGTCGCTGCCGGTGTTCCGTGAGTTCGGCATGAAGGACCTGCTGCCCCTCAAGCTGGAGGAACCGGACGAGGGATGTATCCGACCCAACAACGACGTCTACTGCTTCGACGCCGGAGACAGCCGCGTCAACGAGCAGCTGGTGAGTATGATGGTCTCCGTGGAGCAGCGGTCAGCGTTGCTGAACGTGATGCATTCTCAGGAGGTCGAGCCCACTTAGGCTCGAATCCTGGTTGTGGCTGTCGGTCCATAATCAATCCAGCTTTTCAATATTCCCAGTTGGGGGAGACATAATCTGTAAACAGTACCTCTTATAAGCATCCTAGGTAGATAAGGCAAGAGTTTCCTCTCATATGACCATTTCTTATACAAGGGAAACACAGGAACTCGAAAGATAAGAAACACTCTCTCTTACGACGACCTGTTAACGAATGTCGTCGTGTGGAACGTAGGTGTCAGGCTGTCGACTAACGCTGCCGTGTTTAAAGAGAGGCGACGACGAAAGGAGTGTTGTCAATCGTGATTTCAGCTGGTGTCGAAGTCGCTCAATCGTTATCCGAGACTTCAGACTTTGTTGACATTCACCGAGGCTTTTGGACATTCTCTCTGCTGTGGGTTAGCATTATCTGAACCAACAGTGACGAAATGGTTGCCAGTCGTCATACGACCCCGTGACTAAGGTCAACGACCCTTCTCTCTTCCGTATACATCCGCTCTCTTTCTCACAACATAAATCCCTCCTTGCAACCGAAGTACCCGTGTCTGTCCGAGGCCCAAATCCCCACAATAGGGATTAACTTCATACCCCCTCAGAACATAAATCCTTCTCCAGCTGCCCCATGTTACTGTGATATTTATAAAAACCACAAAATTCCGGAGCAACTTAATAATTGTCCCTATCTTCCCCAGACCATAAACCTTTAATTTTTCAGATTTTTACATATATTTCAGACTGCAAATCCTCTTCAAAAAAGCCTTTAATTCCATAGCCTCCCCAGACAATAAATCCAACTAATAGTCTCAATCACCTCCTCTGTTCTAGGTCAGAAATCCTTATGAAATGGTCCTATCAGACAAATCAGGAATGCAAACAGCAACAAAACACATGATCCTTTCGAGACTGCTTGTGACAGAAGAAAAGATAAAAAATGCGATAAAAGCACAAGAACCTAATAAACTCTGTGTAAGTACGGTGCCGCAAATAATGTCAGTCGCTGACCCCAAGGAAAGTGTTTGTCAAACCCGTTTTCTCAACGTATTAACGGGAAACTCTGTCAAATAATTATGTTGTGAGTCAACAAATATCAAAAAGCTCACGTGAGAAAAAAACTTCTTTGCTTTGTTTAGAATACAACGCTTACCTACGAACTTGTACCCATTATCATAAAAGTGATCATAATGACCTATTTTTCAATAAGGTCTAAGATCATAATAATCGAAGCGTTTGATAAATGAGCACCTGCATAAGATCACCTTCTAACTTTATCTTATTTTAGACCATATAACCTAAAGTCATGTAGATGGCTCTCTCACAGCTAGCTGCTTATATCAAGAATCCTTATAGCTGCTTACCGCTATTCTCTGTCCTTTGAGTCTCTTCTCAAGCGGACCGAACAAAGCTAAGCACATCATATAAGAACGAGGATCGTTTCTTACCCTTGAATGTGAATGTCCTGCTTACCAAACCACTTCTCGTACAGTTTAAGATCATCGAAGATTGTTATACCTCAGTCTATATCCTCATTTACGTCGTGCAGCTCAGGAGATGTTAATCTGTCATTTTCATTTTTGTTTTTATTGCCATCTGGTAAAGCTCACCCCTTGTTGAGAGCAGAATTAATTTGCCACTTGTGAGACCGGTCGATCAGTTTGTCTGAGTCAGCTGCTTGCATCTGTAGTCGCTCAAAAGCTCTGTCATTTAGAAGCTATTACATTTTTACTTTCCAGGTCTGTGTCTTTTACGAGTATTGATATCTTACAATATGGTCCATTGTCAATGTCTCTGGCTTATAACAAAATGAGCATAAGCCCCAAGATAGATCCCTGCGGCACTCCACTTGTTACGTCTAACCTACCTTTGATCATAACTCTCCGCTTACGGTCAATCTATTAATCCTCTAGCCACCAGAGTACAACAGTATCTCTCTTATGTGACTTTACTTCTGTCTTTAATTAATTTTGACCATAACTTCTGCATTTCTTCTCAGGTGTTGGCGGTCGTGCACACCCTGATCATGAGAGAACACAACAGGATATCCATAGAGCTCTACCGCTACAACCCTCACTGGGACGACGAGAAGCTCTACCAGGTGAGGAGTCACTTGCCAAGGTCTGTCTGAGAAGTCGTACACGTGACTTAATGGTTAAGGTCAATTGAAATGGTCACCAAGGTTATAAGTCAACTTGGAGGTCATAATGTTTACGCGAGGTCGAGTGAAAGGCAATGAGAGGTAATCTAAGAACGTAATGGAGTTCAACAGAGGTCTTGGTACTCACTCTGAAGAGAGCTTAGAGGATAGGAAGGTTAGCTAAGAGATATTCTGAGAGGTTATATTTATAAGTTAGGGGTCTACCAAAAGGGGTCGTGAAGGCCATCAGACAATCGTGAGTTCATATGGTTAGGATGATTAAGTAAAGGGTCGTAATCTGAAAGGTTATTGATACCAGTGAGAGGGATGGTGAAAGTTATCTAGAAGTGACCAACTTAACCCAGATGAACTGTAATAGTCACCAAGGGTCACTTGAGTGGCCTCAGAGGTCAGAGGCGGAAGAGCGAGAGACGATGGAAGCCAAGTCATAGGTCAAGTGGGAGAATAAAAGTGAAAGTAAAATCTGGAGCTACAAAAAACTTATCTACGAGGGTCTTGGAGAGGAGTTTGGCCTCTCTCTTTTTCCTCCTCACTCTGTTTCCCTTTCCCTTTCTCAATTATCTTTACATCATATTCTACCACTCACTTTCCCTCTCAGGCAAAATTTTAGTGTTGCATGTAACTGCTTTTGTTTTGTTTCATCATAGCCCTCCATCTCCACGCACTAGTTTGCCTCGCTTTCCCCTGCCTTTTGCAGTCTCTGGCCATCTCTTCCGCCACGCCTCCTCCTCCTCCTCCTCAACCCAATGAGCAACGCTCGTCACACTCAACCACTTCATTAACGGCCCGTCTCTCCTCCTCCCTACACTCACCTAATCAAACCCTGTTATCCAATCCCCTTGCCTCATCTCTACCCTCACAGTCTCCAACAAACCAAACCTCTGTTCCTTAGTGTCTGTGACACTCTTCTCCAATCTCATTCTCCTGCTCAACCTCATGTATTACTCACCCCTGTAGAACCTCCTACCCTGCTCCATTCACGAACAACCCCCCCCCCCCCTCATCCCTTACCTCCACAGGGAAGTCCCGCCATAAATACTCGTAAGTAACAAGTAATCCCCACTTTCAATCGCCTCACTCCTATTCATCAAGCCAACCCTCTTCCTCCCTTTATCTAAAGTCACCTCTTCAATCCTTCCATCCAAATCTCTACTCATAACCTCTTCGCATTTCATCGTTCCATCCCTATCCCTTTGGTTCTCTATCTTGTCCTCTGTCAAATGTCTTCTCTCTATCCATTTCCTTGTGCTTATTACCTCACCCCCTATCCACCTCCCTGTACTCAGTGCTCCAGCCCTTATCCATTCTCCTGTACTCACCCCAGCCCTGTCTACCCACTGTCCTTTATCCACCTCCTGTGGCTTATCCTAACCTCGGCTCAGCCCTGACACTAACCCTTGCCTTCCTCTCCTGTAGGAGGCTCGCCACATCATCGCCGCCATTGTGCAACACATCACGTACAACGAGTTCCTGCCCATGGTACTTGGCAAGGACGTCATGAACAAATACGGACTCATCTTGGAGAAACACGTAAGTCTTTCGCATTTTCTAAGGGTCTTGAGTTTAGAAAAACTTTGAACAACTTGAATTTTGAAGGACTTTTGAACTTCTTAAGATTTGAATGGAGACAGTTTTGAAGGTCTTTGAACTTCAATGACAGTGAAAAAATCTGAGCTCCTTGCATTTTCTAGAACTGTCAGGGTCTTTAGTTTTGAAGAATTCTGAAAGTTTTCAGACCAACAAAATCGAATTTTCATGAATCATTAGAGAGATTTGATCATGAATCTCTGAAAGATTTGAGATCCTCGGAGTAGCACGAACTTTATATTCTTGAAATGAGACCCGTAGCCCCCTATAAGACCTATAGGCTACCCCTGTACTATCTCTCGCTGTTCACTGTCTTCTCCGTCTACCGTCCAGGGTTACTTCGAAGGCTACGATCCCAAGGTCGACCCATCCATGTCTGCCAACTTCATCACTGCCGCCTTCAGGTTCGGCCACTCCCTCCTCCCCTCCACCGTCGAGCGATGGAGCCCCGCCCACAAGTTCATCGGTAAGGCATCTGATAGGTTCGCTGCTCACGGAAGATCCACCTACATGTATGACCATAGAAGATATGTCTTGGTATTTAGATCTACTTGCTATACCTCCACCCTAAAGTATTTCAGTAAGAATTGTTCGATTGTGGAATGTAGTCCACGGGATAATTGTTCAAGGCTGTTAATGGATCATATTCTATCATCTTGCTTTCGAATATTCCCTCATATCATTACCCAAGGATCGACACACCTCCATTGCTCTACCCTGACTTCTGCCCAACCCATACAACACGCCAGGTAAACTCTTTCTCTCTTTCTCCTTTTGCAAGCACAAAGCCATTTTAAATGCTCATGTTTTGGTAAAAATCCCTTCAATGACAAATAATTTCCTCTGCAATTCATCTGCACGGGAACTTTAATAAGGCTTCACCACCAGTTAACTGTGTTGTCTCTCACTCACAGAAACCTACCCCCCTTTCTGTACCTTCTGAAACGCCCAAGTGAAACGCACAGAAATTCGTAAGGAACCATATTCAGACACACGACCCTTCCCTCCTTCTTTCACCTTAATTATCCCCTCCTCCACCTAACACCCCTGTGTGGCGATAGCTTCCTCTTCCTTATACTCCCACCTTGCACCGACAGCATCCCAGCGCCTCCATGAGATGTTGCGACAGCCATACGACCTGTACAAGGGAGGCTGGTGCGACCAGTACATCATGGGACTCTGCAACCAGGTCGCCCAGGCCATGGACGATGCTGTAACACAGGAGGTGAGGTTCCTGGTAGACGTTACTTGGCATAACTTGGTTAGCACTCTCATTACTAGCTCTACCTTGGTTATTCCTAGTAATAACTTGGTTCTTACTAGTACTACCCTGTTTAATGATTATGCTGCTCATGCTAACTTAGTTATCATTAGCGCTACCATTGTTTTTCTCAGCGCTACCCAAGTTATAGTTACAGCTATCTTAGGTGTAAATAGTGCTACTTGGGTTACTTTTAGTGCAGTCATGGTACTAGTAATATCAGTATTACGTCTGGTGTTACGTATGATATAACAAATATCATTTAGGCTCCTATTAGTGCACCCTTCCTTACTGTTAACGGTATCTTGGTTACTACAAGCACTAACTTGGTTACTACAGTCACTATATTGGTTGCTTCTGGTACTTTGGTTACCACTAGTACTACATAAGTTGCATCTAGTGTTACTTTATTATCAACTCGTACTTATTTTATAACATTTTTAACAAGAGACCTTGTCGTCTTTTCTCATTCCTTCCCTCGTCTTACTACCAGTTCTAAAATGTTGTAGTTCCAGTTATTTAGTTCTTTAACTACCATTCCCTGTGGCTCTAACTGATGTGATACTATTGATCATTTCAACCGGAATTCTATTTACAACTCACAATTTCCTTCTTTTTTTTTTCTGTGGTTCTGGTAACCTGATTACTGTCCGAAAGTTGGTTCCGTTTCCTTTATCAAATGGCCAGGATTCAACAGCTAGCCAAAACTGTGTCCAGCCTATCCTCACTGATATGGCATCCTTCCCCTTTCTTCCTCAAGCTGTCTAAACCTTTTTGTTTCCCTTGGGATGTAAGCACTCGGGTCTCTTGATCTCGAGTCACCTGAGAGTCCTCCTCCCTTCCACTGGTAGCGACAGTTTCCCTCCTTTTTTCTTTACTGTGACACTGTGCATTTTGTCCCCTCCCTCAACAGGTGACCAACCATCTGTTCCAAGAGCCAGACAAGAGCTGGGGTATGGACTTAGCGGCCATCAACATGCAGCGAGGTCGAGAGCACGGCGTGCCCTCCTACAACGCCTTCAGGGAGTTCTGCGGCCTGCCTAGGATGTACAAGTTCGAGGACATGTTGGGCTACATGAGCAACAAGACGGTCAAGAGGTACACCGACGTCTACAGGTGAGTGACGAAGGAACGGTCATGTCTCCTACAGACGAAGACTCGTCTGATTTCTTTCACCTGCAGCTAGCTGACGGACCTGTATTGTTCACTCGACGAAGAACAATGGAGATCCTCTAGTAATTCTGCGTCCCTTTACGTGCTTTCCCTTAATGACTTCATTCAACCCTTTATTACGAAATCTTAGGCATTTGACGACTACCTTGGGTACGATGAGTAACGTCGTACTCAGGAGGTTAAGTCGTCGTTCCGTACATGTAGGGTCAAGTCGTCGTGCTTATGAGATCAAGTGCACATTTAACGTTATCTTTTCTTGAAGATATCTTATATGGTAACCGATTACTGCAGTAAAAATAGTTTTTAATATTGAGAAACTTTGAAAAAATAGATATTTTTTCTTAATCTGGAGGATGGATACAGTCGATTTTGATTTTCACTTGTATTGTCTAAAAAGGTTTATACTAGGAGAGTCAGTTCCTATTTAGCCGGAGACTGTAATTTTTTCTAGATGTTATTTTGCCGTCAGAACTCTGATTACCTGAGTTAACGCCTGTGTCTTACCTAATGAGGCTGATAAACAGGAAGTCTTAGGAACTAATGGCATAATGTTGGTCCCACGTATCCTTAAATGACTCAACCACGCCGATTGTAGCTTCATCTAACTTAAGTTAGTTCACTCTAACTTAAGCTAAACCAAGGTTCATGAATGCTCAATAAACCTGAGGACAGTAAAACAGAAGATATCAATCTTCCTTTTGTTGCTGTAATACAAAAAGCAATTTTTGTGTATAAAGCTTTCATTATGATATTCTGAATTGAAAATTACAAGAGATTTAATTGTATGCATTCTAAACATCGTACCTCATTCCTCCAGAAGGTTTCAAAAACCTAAGATAGATTTTTTTGTCTTTTTTTTTTTTTCCAAACTGTTGACAGTGATCTACTTGGTCGCAGGAACTAGCTGTAAACTCCATGTAGCCTACACTTAGGGCCAGACTCCATCACCAGCACCACCCCACCAGGGTACCGGAAAGGTCAGTGACGGCTGGGAAGTGAGCCAGCACTTCCGTGGCCGTCAAGTATCACTCTTTCGGCCCAGGTTCCTGTCTTTTTTTCTTTTTTTCTGCTTCACCAACACGTAGGCTGATGACACTCGGTCTACAAACGTGCAATGTCTCCATCTCACACGTAAAACTCATACCACACACGACTGGTTCTTTGTAACTAGATATCCATACGGTGAGCGTTAACCCGCTAAGCCATAGCCTTTTGGGCAAAATTTTGTCATAAGCAATGAATATTAAGTATTCGACCTACTCGTCCTCCAGGCACCCTGACGACATCGACCTGTGGAGCGGTGGTGTGAGCGAGCGCCCTCTGCCTGGCTCTATGGTAGGACCCACCTTCAGCTGCCTCATCGGCCTCACCTTCAAGGAACTCCGCTACGGCGATCGGTACTGGTACGAGAACAGAGGCTACGGATCACAGTTTACTTTAGGTAAGTGAAAAAAGACACAAGCACAGAGGTCCTGAAGAATCATTGTTGGACGCCCAGTGGGTAGATAATTAGTGCAAACTTGGGTCAGTACATAAGCTTATAGAGTTCCACATCGAGATTCTACTGACTGACTGGTTGCAAAAGGAGATGCAATTTCATAGCTTCCGGTAACTTATCATTAGTACAGAGGTGTTTTGCCATTTTTCAAGGTTTCTTTAGACCTATACCTTTGTTTATTTAGTATCTATAATGTTTTTGCTCGTCCGTTTCCTTCCTAACTACAGATCTAAGACTTTTAACTGACATCCCATTTTGTTTTGAAAGGTTTCTTTACCTCGTTCAAGTTTGGCTAAAACACCATCTTTATCATGTTCCCGGAGGCCTACTGGAGAGGGAATCCATTGCAGTTTGATTTGAGTCCCTTGACCAATAATGCCTCAGAGACAAGCATTTTATATTCTGATCTCAGGTTATTTAGGTTGATTAGTGAGGATAAAGTGTCTCTGGTTATGATTTTTTCCAAGTTCGAGAGCGATGAGTATAGTGGATAATCTAGTTTGTAGGGAAGATGCTCATTAAGCTATTCTAACATTTTGACCTGTTAAGATGGATCATAATGTCAGCACTTCCATTTTTGCCAGTGGCAGAGCTCAGAGATTAGAAATGCACAGGCTTAGTCGTATCATTTCAAGTCTAGAGTTTCTTTACGTATATGCTCAGCAGCTCTAGTTTACGCAAAGCGCCGAAAGTGAAAATTATGAGTAATTGGTTTCTAAGGTTGACAGATGTGTATGATAATGCCAGTGGGAGTCATATGCCATGATGGCGGGAAATCCTGCTGCTTCTTAGTTATGAGTGACTGCTATTTGGATCCATTTAGAGTCACTTACTCTATTTCAATTTGAAAAAGGTATCAATCTCATCATAAGGCTGACTTTAAGCATGGTGACAAAGGCTTTGCATCTCAGACCAACACATGGTTCAGTAAGAGCCCACGTCGCATCGTGTTACCTGATGGGTGAGGGACCACTCGCCCCCAGACACAACCGAAATCAATTCCAGAGACAGACAACAGGGTTAAGTCTTAATCTCTGGATGTTCAGTACTCCAGCTAATCCAGTCGGCTACGACGGGACAAAAGCCTCTAGTGTTGATGTGGAGTGTTGTGGGCTGTCCTTCACCCATCAGGTCAGGCCATGTGCAGTCGACCTCACTTGGTTTGAGTTGGAAAGCTTTTGTCCTGACGTAATCCAGCGGATAAGCTTATTAAGGTTGTCATTCAACTGACCCGGGTTTGAAGCCTTGGCGCCCATTGGTAGATGGTTTACAGTAATTGCACGTGTGCGGTGCATAATATATATGGGTTGGGTTGGCCTGACCTAGGAGGCATCAGGATATCGACATCGTGGTCTGTTAACTAGCTATAGTTGTTCTTATGCTTCGTAATTCATTTTCTTTTTTCTATTTGTCTCTTCAATCCGTAGTCGGCATTGAAATTTTGTTTTTCCCTATAATACTCCTCCTCCCCACCAGTTTACGTTCGTCTCACACTCCCACAGAACAACTGGAGGAGATCAGGAAGGTCAAGCTGTCCCGGATGATTTGTGACAACAGCGACGAGATCAAGACGATGCAAGTATACGCTATGGTCCTCCCGGACCACGAGATGTAAGTATTGCAGTCCTCGTTACAATATGCTCTTCCATTATTCATTTTCTATGTATAAGATTAGTAGGAAAAACTTGAGCCTTGCGTATGTCTGAAGGTATAACTACACTAATCCTCAGAGATTGGCGTCCATATGTTTCAGAGAGGATCTTTTTATACAGGTAATACATGTATCTGTAAATAAGTAGGTGCTTGAGAGATGCTCATTGAATGCCTGAACATATGAAAAAAACTATTTAGCATCGATTAACGTTACGTTAATTGTTTTTTTCCTAGTGTAAGTATAGCTTAAGATATTTATTTGCTCTCCTTTTTTTTGTAAATTTTACTTCATGACCCTAGAGAGTGCACTGATAAACGTTCTGACTGTGGGATGAATACTTCAGTAGCATTGATAACAGAAGATACATGATCTTCCTTCCTTGCAGCAACCCTCGCGTGCCGTGCAACTCCGGGATCCTGCCAAGGATGGATCTCAGCAGATGGCGGGACCCACACGGTCCTCATCCAGGCGTAGGTCCTCGCTTCTAGTTAGCCCAGGCCACCTACTCTTACTTTCCCTATTCTCCAACGCTCTGCATCCTAAGCCCCTGAGTGCCGTCGACTTCTTCCTTCCGCTAGATTAAGGTGGATGTCTCCCCCCCTCGCTGGTGTCTCCCCTCCCAAAAGGGTGCTGTTCTCCCCCGCCAGACGTACCTCAGGGGTGCCCTCTTACCCTCTGGTGGGGTCCCTAAACCCCAGCTCCTGCCGCTAGCAACCTTCACCTCTCTGCCGCAGCGCTTCCCTCAACCAGTGTGTGTGTGTGTGCAGTGCCCACTTCAGCGTAGTAACAAAAGCATGGCAATCATGGCTGGCTGCAAGTGACTCTCCTCTCCCAGTGAATTTTCTACTTCTCTGTTGTGCACTAGCGCGTCCTTGTGCCACGCCCCGAGAATCATCTTGAAGTCCTTGGTGTACTAAAATATTGTCCTTCTTTCACTAAGAGGCTCCAACCCATCATTTGCTTCTCTACCGTCCTCATAAATCCCTCTGAAGATAACTTAGTGTTTTTCTCACGTGTCTTCCATCCACTATTATAACCTTACAAATAGTATTATCACCCGCAAAGGAAACCTAGAGAGGCGGCCTTTGGAGAGGTATGTCTCTCCATGTGTGTGGGATAAATGACTGTTAGTAACATGTTGTATTTCAATTTTGTTTAGTTTTTGTGTTGGCAAATGTTTTCATTCTTATGCTGCAACATTCAGCAATATTTAAGAAACTCCTCATCTGTAAATGTGAACCATCCCAGGACAGAACAACCGTTCTGGATGACACATAAAAAACATTAATCACCCCCCCCCTCTCATCCTTCATCCCTTTACCTCCCTTAGTCAAAGCAGCACAATCAGTCGAGATGTGAGTCAGACCCAAATGTGTTCTCTAGCTTAACTTGACCCGACCTGAGCCACCAACACCTCACCTGGTCCTCGGCTCCCTGTGTTTACCTCCTACAGCGATACTCCCTATAGGAATTTCAGGCTAGAGACACAAACTGACACAAGATAGTTTTGCTGTATCTAAAAAAAAGTTTTAATCCGTACAGCAGAAAGTGTACAAGATGTTGACAAAAGATGTTATTATTCTATTATGTTTTTATGATGCTGTGAAGTGAGCCCAGAAGTCAGACCCATAAATCACACAACACATGACAGTGAGCCAGCCAGCAAGTCCCCCCCAGTCAGTCAGGGTCAGTGTAAATACACGTACATCACCATGTTCAACCTTGTCCATCAACATTATATGTGTGTTCCGATCTGTGCACCTCTGTTCACCTAGAACACCCGACAGCTAATGTGTGCAGACAGACACACCTCCTTCCATTCATCTTAGATCACGTCCAGGCAATGTCACTCCTCAACGACAACACACACATTCAACAGTCGAGAGCCCCTGTCAGTATGGAAATACGAGCAGCAGAGTCATTCCTGCGTAATTACCAAAAGACCAGTTTCTAAGAGAGTCTTGGTGTTACTCGGGACGTGTTTCCGGAGGCTCCTAAAGAACAAGGCTGAACTACTTACAGCTGCAGGGAAATGTGGACTCTTTTGGAGTGAAAAGGTCTTTGGCGAGACTGCACTACCAATGATACAGCTTCGCCAAAGGTGACTTTTCTCTCGCGGGGCAGCCTCAAGCAGGTGGAGTCCGTTT
>JAYMFT010041786.1:0-15581 GCA_038088735.1 Panulirus argus | reverse complement strand
TATATATATTTGAGCATGAATTTTACTACAATTCGTATTTACGATTCGATATTCATTTCAGCTTGACACGATTATTGTATGCCAATTCATTTTGACGTCCGATTTTAACTCCGCAAATTATTCCTGAATGTTCCTGAGCGATGATTGGCATATTTCGTTTGAAAATATACTAAAATTTTAAGTGCATGATTTGTTCTTACAATATTCAAATGAAAAAATGTTTTAGTATTTATTCATCAGTTTCTGTTGCTATTTCCCAAAAGTGCGTGACACTTCGAAAAAATAAAAGCGACAATAAAGCGAGTCTGTGAGTTGCCAGATACCAATGAGTTCTGATTGAAAAATTTTGGGAAATGGTGACGTCATTTCTAGAGCCAGCGATACATGGAAATGCTTTGGGAAGCGGGCATGTCATGTGCATGGGGGAAGTAGGCATATCATGTCAGAAAAGGAGGCAGAATGACATGACAAGTGACAGTTGACCGTGACACGCCACACCATATGCTTCGTCAGAGATTCTGACGAAGAATGCCATGACACCTAACACAGGTGAACGTGACACTCCACGCCATATGTCATGTCAAGTCACGTCAGAGATGGAAACAGCATGACATGACGCCTGATACAGATGAACGTCGTTATACGTAGTTCCTGTACACCAGCCACAGTCACGACCAATATTGAAACGAACGAAGCCTCCTCACTCACCAGTTCGAATGTATTTACATCCGCGTTGGGTCGGCCCATATATCTGTATATCGTCATCAAAATACTTCAGATCAGGTAGTGAAATTTAAACGACACACTTATTGCCGTTTACTGATACCTTTCACAAAGTTGCTTTTGTAATTAGAAGAGAAAAATCATTGTTTTTCACTAACATGCTCCACTGACTCGAGTGTCAAACAGATGATGAGTTCTGTTCATTGGATCCGTCCAAGCCCGAGCTAAGTGAGAAAGTTACTAAGCAGGGAAAGCTTATAATGCTCTTAAAACATGAAAAGGTAAACAACGGGATGTCACCGTCAGGTGCCTCACACTGTGACGATGACAGTGAGATGAATGAAGCAGAAGTTGATAAGCTGCTAAAGAAAATAGTTCCCAAACTCCTTCATGGTAAAGGAATTAAACAATGTGAGTTGAGCCCAGTCCTGGCTTGAGGCGGGGTGGGGGTTACGCACGGACTGTGTGTGACGCGTTGGTGACACTCGTGAGGTGCAAAGCTGACGCTAATGTCACCATGTTACAGACTTGGATCTTCGTAAAGTGTTACGTGTTACGCCGCCGTGAGTGTCAGATGCTTAGCAACTTCAGTGTCTCGTAACATATGGGGAAAATTACTGTGCAAATGATTAATTTCTAACAAAAACGTCAAGTGAGATATGAGAAAGATTCGAACATGCTTCGAGTGCTACAGTGCCATATTTCTGGCAAGAAGTGAAGCGTTTAGAATATGCTGGTGAAGCTATTTGACTGGGTTAGGCAAAGGTTCATTTTCATGCGTGGGTCAGTGATTAGTGAACAATGGGGTGGAAATATTAGCATATCATTGAGTTTTATCGTGACTTGATCAGAATATGGAAAAAAAAAAAATGGCGAGAATGATTATATTGACTGATGAAAAATGCGATGAAGCTGCGATATATGAGGCTGGGTTTAGTGTAATATCTACTCTTGCGTGGCTCGATGATTAGTAAACAATGTGGTGGAAATATTAGTTTATCATTGTGTTACATCGTGATTGGTGATCAGAACATGGAAAAATTGGAAATGATTAGTGATTATAAAGATTAGTGAAAAAATATGGTGAAACACACACACACACACACACACATATATATATATATATATATATATATATATATATATATATATTAATGATAGATGGCTTCAGTACAATATAACTTTCAGAAATTATATACATACCTTGACTATAATGTGATAATCTGAAAAATTTGTAAAGTGATTGAGTTCCTGGAGTGACTAATGGCTTCCACGTCCCAGTACCTGTCGGCCGACGGAAGGTAACATAATTTCTGTTTATCAACTTGTTGGGCCATGATGTTTCAAGTGATAATTAGTGGTATGTCGGATGCTGTCCAGCCTTGGTGCTTTCACCTGATTATGGGGCATAATTACTATCTATCCACTTGTTTGCCTGTGTTTCAACTGATCACAGATGATAATCAGGGCTGTAATTTCTAGTTTACGGACACCACCTTTCTAGGCAATATAACTCAACGAATCTTTTATCAAGGGATCTTTACAATGTGTTAGAGGTGATATGAGGTGTGGACGTAAATATGCCCGAGGACATTTAGAATGTGGTTTCCCTGAAAACGTCTGACCGAAAATTCACCTGGCGATTGTTCGGATTCTACAGAGCATTTTTCGGTTCGTACGTCGATATGCAAGTCGAATTATGGTGTAATAAAACGAGAAAATTTGCCTGCGGAGTGTAGAAATGCTTATTATCATTTACTATTTATGCATTCTTGTGAGTGCCGCCATGTGTCGTAACGTCTGAATCTGATTTAATCTGAGTTTTGCAAATACGTTGGTTGAGTCCACGTAAATATGGGGCTCGAATTTAATGCTTGTGTGATTTCTCCTGCACAGCGTCAGATTGTCATATCAATTTAAACATCTAAATTCGTTGTTTACATTGCCAACAAAACGTAAAACCGTGGCTGAAATGAGTATTGTACGTTTTTCGTAAGATGATACATTATAAAATCGAAACTTCTTCACAAATGTAATCTTTAAACGTTGAAAATGCAAATAATTTGATTTTTCACATTTTACAGTAATATAGTATTATCATTTAACCTTACATTTTACTTATCTCTAACAACCCTGCCACTAACGAATTGATTAATATCGAATGATAGCTTTAAAGGTAGTAAAGCAAAATGCCACACCCTTTTATTAATCTTAAGATGTCAGACCTTTAAAGGTGGCGTCTCTAGACTTTTACCATCGGAGCTCGATTTGAGGGTGGGAGTGGGTGGCATCCCTCCTTGTCAACTCAAAATGTGAAATAACCAACCTCTTTCTTAAGTAAATGAGATACACTTTAGCGTCAAACTGAAAAGCCAGTAGGCTAATGATCTGGCTGCATATCTTTCCCGCAAATGCCACCAGAATGAAGCATTATCCGCTTTCAATGTTACTTTTTTCATAATCTTTACGAGTGAAGGACAATCCGCCCCTACCACTGCCATTTTCTGTTAGAATTTTACAGTTCGGACACTGGTGATATTATGTTGAGTGCTATTTGGCTATGATGTTTCAGATTATCTTTATAGGTGATATGTTCAGGTAAGTAACATGATCATTATTCATCAGCTCGTTTATCCACGGTGTTTCAACTGATCATATGTTCCATTATGTCGAGTTAAGTGACATGATTAACATCTATCATGTTTGGTCGTGATGTTAGGACTGATTTTAGGTGATATGTCGAGCACTGTTTGACTATGAAGTTTCAAGTGATTACCAGTGATATATATGCCTAGTGTTGTTTGCTCCTCGTATCACTTTTTATGGTTTACATGTTGAACGACATATGTCGGTCGTGTTTTCGACAGTCCATTGATATTAAAAGATAAGCTTCGTAAGAAAATGATAGGAAAAGTTTATAGACCCCCATCACATTATCAGAGTTGGACGAAAGACTATATGATCTTTTAGCGGAAAAAATTTTGATATATAAGATTCGATCATAATGGGAGATTGTAACATACCAGTATCTAAGTCCAGTGAATCACACTGAAGGCAAATTTCCTCATTGTTGGCCAACAAAAGGTCGCCAAAAAGATACCAGATCTTTAGCCTGGCAAATTTCGTGGTCTTCTCATTGTTCTTGACAAGAAATCCCGAGACGATTTCGTAAATGAAAACGATGTGGACTTAGACTGCAAAAGTTTCAAACAACTTTTCTCGAAGTAGTGGAGGGAACATACGTGCCAATTTGCAAAATACATTTTCTTTTTTTCCCAAACGAAGCCGAAGTGCTTGTTGTCGAAGAAAGTAGCACATAAAAACCCCAAAGAGACCAATAACCATCATCATAGAGTAAATTACGTAAATGTGCTCTGAGTAACTGGTACTCTTACACGTCAAAGCAGACGTGAGTATGAAGCGCATATTGCTGAAAATAAGGAGAGAAACTCTAAGAGGTTTATATTAGAAGGAAGGGAGTCATTACTCGGCTCAGCTGGGCCAGCGATTACAGAAAATGGTGACTTAATTCAAATAACGAATCCATGGCAAAGATTTTAAACGATTTTATTTCGTCTGTGTTTGCAGTTGAATATATGGCCTGATTTCCATTTCCATTACTAGTAAGGGAAAGCGTTTTGCAACACATTGAAATGAAAGATGAAGATATATCATCAACGTTAAATGAAATGAATGTAAATTAACGGCAGGCCCAGATAAGTTTCAAACGATGACACTGAAAGAGGCGAAAATTGAGATTGTTAAACCCTTGGCCACTCTTTAAGTGTCACTTGCTATGGCATATGTTCCAGAGGAATAGATATTTGTCAGTCTAACATCTATATAAAGATAAGGTAACTAATCACTGCTCGGAAGTTATCGACCACTTAGCTTAACGTCTGTATTTGGTATACTATTAGAAACCATCATTCTGGGTGAGATTGTAAACCGTTTAGAGGACCACTACTCATTGAACGATTTTCAGCAAGGTTTTCGACGATATCGCTCATGTCTGACAAATTTGCTTGATTTCTTTTATGAAATAATGATCAGATATGATGAATGGGAAGCAGTCAATGCCATCTACTTTGATTTTCAAAAACGTTCCACAAAATTCCATATCAAAGGCTACTAACTAAAGTTAAGTCAGATGGTATAGATGGGTTTGCACTTCGATGGTTATGAAATTGGTTGATTGGCCTGAAAAAAAAAAAAAAAGAGCAGTGTTAGATGGCCAAGCCTCTAAATTGTTTGAAGTAACAAGTGGTGTGCCACGGGGATCAGTCTTGGGACCAGTTCTTTTTCTTGTGTATATTAATGATATTGATAAATGGGCCCTATTGTAAGATATCGAAATTTGCGGACGAAACTAAGTTGGGAATTAAGTCTAGAACGGAAATTGAACGCCTGTAGTTTCCGACTGACACAGACCAGTTGATGGACTGGGGCCCACAGGGGGCAAATGGATTTTGTTACTGGTATGTGCAATAGTTGTACATACCGGTATCAAAAATGAAAAGGCAAGTGACTGTCAAGTTCCTGTCTTTTGGCCTAAGTTGCTCTCTTTGATTTCTCTTACACGTTGGCTGCTGGCATTCAGTCCACAAACATACAGTAGCCCCATCCCACACATAACACTTGACAGCACGTAATTTACCTGACTCGTTCTTATTTCTAGATTTTCCTGTGGTGAGTGCTACTCGCTAACCTCTCTCTCTCTCTCTCTCTCAGCAGAGCGACAGTCAACCGGAATGAAATAATTCGCTACTAAACTTTTGTTTCTCATTTTCTTGATTTGTCTCAGGTGGGACATGAGTGTGAACGACGCGTGAAATGACTTTACCTTCCCTTTGCTGTTTTCCATGCGAAAAGTTTTTGATACAGTGTCTATTTATATAAGTTTCCGTCTTGCTAAGTCCTGACACACACACACACACACACACACACACACACACACACACACATCTCAACTTTTTTAAAGAATCGAAGATTTTCAGTTAGCATCACTTAAAGTAGATTGCTGAAAGGTCTCAAGAGAACAGAAGTATCTCTAATGAGCTGATGGAATTGAGCGGTCATGCCTATTAATGTCTTGTGAATTTGTGTATAACTGTGTGGAGTTATGTACGGTTAGAAGGACTGTATGAAGTAAAGTGGGCCTGTATGAAAAAGGAAGTGTTGCTCTACGTGTAAGTTAGCGTGAGTTAGTGTGGAAAAAGTGTGGGTTTGTGTTTGATTCACTGTTAGTGTGTCTGATGTATTATAGGTCTGTGTGCTATGGTGGGTAAGAGTAATAGTTTTGTGTCTCGCTTGTGCCTAGTAATTGGTAGCTTTGTAATGGAGTGTAGTTTTATAGCAAAACTATAAGATACGAGACGTATTTTAGGGTTAAATGACCGGAACTAAAAACAAAAGTGGGGTTTATGACATGCGAATGAGTGCACTGTTTGCGCGAATAGTGTGAGTAATATTTTTGAGTTATAGGGAGATTATGTAACACTCGCGTTGCTCCGTCTCTTAACCTTGTGTATACGTACCATAAATTCACTTCTGTGCGCGCGCGCACACACCCACCCACCCACACACACACACACACATCAACCTGAGCCATATATATACACCAGCCCCGAGAGGGCGTGGATTGTGTTTAGGCCGACTGCCGCGCCCAGGATTCGAACCCATGGCAGGCCCTTACCGGCTCGAAGTAACATTAACCACTACACCACGAGCGTGTGTGTGTGTGTGTGTGTGTGTGTGTGTGTTTTATGTGCTGCAAGGGGGGGGGGTGGCGAAGGGATTCGTGATATAAACAAATACTCGTAAGTGAACCATTGTCAGAATGGGAGCTGCGTGCGAATGTACAGTTTCGTGAACGTCTAAAGTGTACTGGACACGGAGGGTGGACACGGAATAGGTAGGGGGACAGGGTTTGCGTGTCCAAATGTCGACGATATAACGAGGTTACACAAGCAGTAGAGCCTAACAAGTGTCGGGGTCTGACGTGCAAATGGTTCACATGTCTTGTTGTCAATTTTGGTAATGGGCCTCACGGACAAAAATGAGAGGGTGTGAGGCAGGGTCCCCTACACCTCCTTATGTCCATAATATCACTCGTCGGTGAACCTCATCGTCGTGAAGTCTCTCCTAAACTACTGCCGAAGTACTTCGCTCCCAAGTTTGGGAGACGGACTGGAGAGATATGGGAGACCTTAGTTTCCTAAGAAGATTAATTAACTATCATTGTTACCGACAGTTATGTAAAACAAGAGCATGAGGAAGGGATACATTTATATTCCAGGGGATATTTTTGTTTCATCTCATTTTCATTATAGGTGTAACTCGTAAAATATACCCAGATTTCTAAGGAGACTATTATGTCCCACCTCGATTGACCACATGCTCTTGCTAATGCTAAGGTCCGTATCCCAGAACTGATACCTCGAAGGTAGGACAGCTTTCGGTACCTTTACAAGGTTCTAGTTACTCGAGCCCTCACGAGTTTCCAGAGGCTTACGCAATCAGAAAGTTCCAGCTAATGACGCTCTCACAAGCTTCCAGCTACTGACGCCCTCGCAAATTTCCAACTTCTAACTCTCTCTCACTGTTCCAGCTAGTAACGCCCTTGAAAGATTCCAGCTACTGACGCCCTCGCAAGGTTCCAGCTACCGACGCTCTAGCAAGGTTCCAGCTACCGACTTCTCGCAAGATTCCAGCAACTAACGCCCCCGCAAGCTTGCAGATACTGACGCCTTCGCAGGATTCCAGCTACTAACACCCTTGCAATGTTCTGCAGAGTAATTCCTTCGTAAGGTTCCAGTTGCTAAAGTCTTCATGGGGTTTCTAGAGAACGGAATTATACTTTCTCAAGGTTCCAGCTGCTGAGACGCAAGATTCCATCTTCTGGCTTCCTTGGAAGATTCCAGCTACTGACGCCTTCGCAAAGTTCCAGCTGCTGACCCCATCGTAAGATTCCAGTCAGTGATTCCCCTCCCACTCCCCGCCAGGCTCCAGCCACCAGCGCCCGCGCGAGAACCCACGTACTTCCTTTGTTATTCTTTGCAATTTTCCCAACTCTGACTTCACAATAATGCATTATGAGGACCGGGATGAATTCTTGCTATTATTCTCGCATTTTAATTTCCAGTGTGGCTCTGTGATGAAGTGCTTCCACGGGTACAATGGCGTCAGATTTCTTAATTTACATATTTGCTTGTGTATCTTCTTTTTCCCTTTCTTGTTGTAAAAAAAATAAAGAGGATGGAAATGAATGAATGTGCGAATGTATAAAGAGGAGAACGAAGAGAGGGAAAACTTCGATCACATAAATCTGGGATGAAGGTGTGCAGAAGCTGTTATCACAACCCTGATAACCCTTATCGATGTAATGACTCTGCTTTAATCGTTTTATAATTTATCGTCGCCGCGAAAGACTGGGAAGTTCAAGCTTAATTAATAGGGCCAGAGCCCGATCACTCTATTCTATTAAGGTATGATTACTTCTGACTTATACCGTCACATACGCTCTTCATTTATGGTAACATTCGCGTAACGAAATCTGTGACGACATTGTCACTGAAGCTCCTAACTTACTAATGTAGTCAGGTATGTTTATGAATTTCGATTAACAGGGAAAATCGACCATACCAACATAACGATATAGATCACTTTTACCCCGTAAAAAGCACAAGTTGGTGTGTATCTAAGTTATACAATAAGCTATAATTTCTTTTTTTTTTTATATACATTTCAGGCCCAAGTCGTGTACTAATTCTACTCCGTGGTATTCATACTGTATATAATGAATGACCTTCCTGGCGTTTCCGCCACAGTAATACCGAAGAGACATGTTTTGTTTGCTTATGACGTCACGGATTATTCTGGGTGTCTAATGATCCACTATGACGTCATGAAGTACTGTGTGACGTCACTTGCGAGCAAGTACGGTTTTTTGCGGAGACTGCCAAGGACCGTGTTGGTGATTTGTTTGAGACCTTTTTCATTAAGGAGGAGAGAAGAAAGGAAAGTGGAAGAGAAGGAAGGACAGATGGAATCGTTGAACGTTGCTGAATCAGCACCTGCGAGAGAGAGAGAGAGAGAGAAAGAGAGAAAGAGACCTTTGGTAATCTTCTTTGTGGTTGAGGTATGCAGTATTCTTCTCTAGTTGTGCCTAGAGAGTTGAAAGATTTATTTTGTAAGGTTGCCATATCCTTTGCCATCATCGGTTATTCTAACCAGGATCGGTCGTTAGCTGTCTTGTTGTAACTTTTTTTTTACGCTCTTTCTATGTTTTACATATTTGAAGACTTCCCATTCATGGAGTCTTTCTTTTCTTTTTCTTTCACGTTTGCTCTTACTTTGTCGTATGGACTTTTCACATGGCCCCTGCATTTTCACTCGGTCTTGAGGGTTTTCATTGTTTTTATCAACATGAATGTGTTATGCAGGTTGATTGTCCCTTATCCGAAATGCCTGGGACCAGAAGTGTTTCGGATTTACATTTTTCGGATTTGGGAGTATTTGCTTATACATAATGAGATATCTTGGGGATGGAACCCAAGTCTGAAACACAAAATCCATTTACGTTTCATATACACCTTATACAGATTGCCTGAAGGTAATTTATACAACATTTTTAATAATTTTGCGCATGAAACAAAGTTTGTGCAACACTGAACCATCAGAAAGCTAAGGTGTCACAGCCTCAGGCGCCCATGTAGACAATCTGTGGCTGTTTAGCATCACCTTCATTCCTGACTCTGAATTTATATGCTACTGATAAGCAATCATTTTCTTGCACTTATTCACACATAAGTACTTAACAGTAAAAAAAAAGAAATATGAAATACCATTAATATAATGAAAAAATAATATGTCTAGGTAATCTTCCACTTGTAACGTCATGTCGCCTCTCAAAATGCTTCGGATTTAGGAACATTTCGGATTTTGGATTTTCAGATTAGGGATGCTCAACCTGTATAATCATATTTTTTTCTAGGACGAAATAGGTACAGTTTCCTGGTCATCCAGGCTGGTTTTAAGTATGTATCGACTCCCCATTTTTCTTGATCCTTTTTCACTATCAGTAAAGAGTAATTTGCTGTCAAAGTTACTCCATATCGCTTCCATTGCATTAATTTTAAGGATTTGAGCCGATATTATACTGCTTATTTCGTGTCATGTTTTATCGAAGTAATCAGTGATCAAGAGTTTTGTCGTTGATTTCCATCCTTGTATTTACCTTTAGTGTTATTATATCGTGGTCACTATATGCCAAGGCCTCACCCCCGTCTTAGGGGTTGATCAATGCTGACGATAGTGAGCGCTGGAACGGGGACATTCCCGTCCCTAGCTGGCGTAGTAATCATCTGGTCCAAAAGAGAGCCTTTAGTCTCTTTCCTTCTTGAGCACCTGTTAATAGCGTATTCTAGCGTACGCTTGGGTTATCAAAATCACCTGTAATGATAACTTCCTCGTTGTTTGCTATAAATCTAATTTCGTTGTATTGCATAATGTGGTCATCATTTGCCTTGAGGGTCTGTATACGATATCAAAACGAAGGCTATCTTTATTTTTGTCCGCAGCTTCATTAAGCAGAAAATCATGAGTATTGGCGTTTAGCTTACTTACTCTAACTACACCGAGGCAGTTTGTAACATCAATTTACTTGCCTCTTTCTTCCTGTCCCGTGCAAACGATCTCTGGCGAACACTTTGTACCTACTTCAGCGATTAGATCTTTATTCTCAGAGTTTACGAAGAAATACAAAGGAATCCAAATAGCAACAGACCACTGGGTCGCTTTGAGGTTGTTTGTGGTAGTGGAAGAGACATGAAAACTCATAGACCAGTGTGGTAAGAGGAGAAAGACACATATTTAAAAGAGATAGATATTATATTTTTTGTCCTGTAGCTGAGGAGGCGCAAATAATGTCAGTCGTGGATTTGAGACAAAATCTTTAATGACTTTGTTCTTAAACGTGTCTATGGTACTGCTTTCAACTACTATAATTAGTAACGCATTTCAAATTTAAAAAATCCTGTTAAAAAAAAAAAAAAGACTCCGTCTCATTTGAAGTAAAACGTTTTCCTACCCATTTGTGAACATTACTACGAGTGAAATCAAACGAATCTATCCCAGTGTAGCTCGTTAGATCGAGATTATCGGAGCCCTTGATAATTTTGGATGTCTGTATCAGATAACCCCTTAACCTTCTCTTTCCTAAATAGATTTAATTCGTTTAGTTGGCTCTCAGAGGACTTGTTTCTCAGTCCGAGAATCACCTTGGTAGCTCGACTCTGCACTCTCCCCATTCTGTCTGTATCTTTCCTCAAGTAGGATGACCAAAACTGAACAAAGTAGCCAAAATGGGGATGCATCAATGACTTGTAGAAAGAAAGGATGATTTCCCTGGACTTAAATTCAACAGTCCTATCTATAAATCCAAGAATTTTGTTCGCCCTTTTTGCAACTACTTTTGTGCACTGTTATCTTGACTTTAGATTACCGGAGATTATTACACCCAAGTCTTTTTCCTCATTCACCTTTTTGCATTTCACTAGAATTCATGGTGCAGCTTGCCTTTTCATTCTTACTACCGAAATATAAGATTTTACACTTATCGATACTAAAATTCGCTTGCCACCTGTGAGCCCACTCCAGCAGTTTGTTTATATGTCCATTTGAAGCTGCAAACGTTAATTTTTTATTTCGGTTTTGTTTCCCCAACTTAGCTTCGTCTACTCATTTCGATATCGCACAATACAGCCCATTTATCTGGCTTCATTGATACACATGACGGAGAACCCGTTCCGAAAACTGGTCCTTGTGTTACACCACTTGTTACGTCTAACCATTCTGATGCTTGACCATTATTCACAATTCTTTGTTTACGGCCGTTTAACCAGTTTACTAACCACCGAAGTACAACCCCATCTATACCATGTGACGTAACTTTAGTTAGTAACCTCTGGTGTGGAACTTTATGGAATGTGGAACTTTATGGAATGAGGAACTTGTGTGATGTGGAGCTATATGGCAAGCTCTTTGAAAATTTAGATTAGTGATGTCAACTGCTTTACTTTCATCATATATGTTGCTTGTGTCATTAACGAAATCAAGCAACTTTGTCAGATAAGAACGATTTCGTCGGGAACCATGCTGGTAGTCGTTTATGAAGTGGTGTCCTCTGAATGGTTTAAAATGATTGCCATGTTTCCGGCACTAGAATAATGTTAGGCTTCTCCGTGGTGGAATATAATATCAGTTTGTTCCGTTTTGAAATGATGTTCCTAGCATTTGTGTTCATTAATTTTGCTTATCTTTTTATGAGGTTCTTGGAAATTAGTTGCCTGTGCCTAGCTTTCAAGTTAATCATGACTGGTATGTTTGTTTGAATACTTGCTGATATGCGTGTGTGTGTGTATGTGTGCAACAGCGGGAGGGAATAAGAGGCTTGTAACACCTGCACTTGGCTCGTGAACTCGATTTGTTTGACCCACTTCTCTCCATGTTCCCTGCTTCTGTTTGGGAAGTGAGTAACCCCAAGCTGATTTTTATTTTTTCAATTTACTTTTCTTTCTAACATGTGCCAGCTGACCTGCCGCGCCGTGTTCCCGCGCAGTCTATTTCCCCACGAGACAGACAGAGTGAGAGAGAGAGAGAGAGAGAGAGAGAGAGAGAGAGAGAGAGAGAGAGGGCAAAGTCCAACGAAAGTGACCCCTCATCAAACAGAGTACCTTCCCCCCACCCCCCACCCCCCCCTCCCTCGCTTAAATCCAGCACTTTGCTCCCCAAGGCAGAGGAGCTCGTCCGGCTAAAGTTCAGACATAAGGACATAACAAGACCATCATTTACTCTATCACCTTTAACAAAGTTCCTCCCGGGGATTCCACATCGACGTACCGGACAGGCAGCCTAAGTACATTAATCATCAGATGTCAGGACGCCACTGAAAGAGCTAAACAATCACGGGATGACTCTGGATTTATTAATGAGAAGTCTCAATGTTCGTAAAAATGGCGTGAGAGACTAACTGGCTAGTCTTAGGCTCAATAGGAAGATCAGTAGTTTATAGACAGGGACACTAGATTAGAAAAACAAAATTCACGTACTACGGCGATTTATACTGGACATCAGATTAGGTTGACCCAGTTTTCTCCTGGACTTTGGATTAGAAGTGACTGGACCGATGACCGTAAAGGATTTAAGTTTGGAATACTCTTAGGCAAAGTGTCTACAATCCAGCACTCGAACATTCCACACCACATTTTTTTTCAAGCCACTTTTCTTGGCCCCATGTCTATTTCTTTTTCTCTGCTCCTTTTTCTTTTTAGCTCCTTTTTTCCCCAATGTATTTTTTTCTCCTTCCCTCTCCACCTTATTCTCACTTGTCTCTTTTATCATATCCATCTATTCCAACTATCTCTGTCACTCTCTTTCTGAACTAATACGCAATACCCTACAGAAACACAAGCAGCATTTACCCCTCGTTGTGAAAATCAGTGGACCGCAAGATGGCGCTCAGGAGTAAAAACCGCCATCGGAGGGAATCAGCTGTGCTTAAGTAAACAAACATGGCGCCCAGGTGGTGAGCTGCTGATAAGGGGAAAACAGGGAAGCCACAAGGTAAACAACTGATTAAAGTGAGTCCATTATTTTAGTAAAGTAGTTAATTATAGTCTATAAAACTGGAGGAAACAAAAAAAAAAAAGAAATCTCCCTATGATAATGGACAGCTTAAAATCTGGATTAATTAAGATAAGAAAGTAAAAAAAAACTTAGATTTATACAACTGAATAAGAAAATATGGCTTTCAAGACACGAGACGGCAGTACCAGCTCAAGGACTTTACGAGAGACCTAAAGAAGAAGAAAGTTTTTTACTAGTCAGAAAGAATAAAAAGATGATGGAATGGGAGTCATTAAGACATGTATATATATATATATATGGAAAGTGTGAAAGAATAAGTTTAGCGCTAAGCAAGGTGGCGACAGAAGGGCTTGAAAGAAGAAAAAAAAAATAATGAAATCTCGCAAAAGAGAACACGATATGGGTGTAAAACGTGTCACCAGTATGGGTATAGAATCTGAAAGCGATATTCTTGTGCACGAAGAGGGCAAACAACAAGGATGCCGAGAGTGGGCCAATTAATTAAGAAAATAATCTCAAGAAAGTTGTATGTGATTACACTTGACCAGTGTCAACTTGACGAGAATACCTTTACGAATGTCGAGGGAACTGAAAGCGTTAGAGGTAAAGCCATAGACCAACGCCTCCGTGGTATAGCGGTTAGCGTTACTGACCATGAAGCATGCATAGGTTCGAATCCTGGTTGCGCAATCATTTCTCAGTCCATCCAGCCGTTCATTTTTCCTCTCGGGTTTGATCCGCCAACAAACACGGAGATGGATCGGCCAGAGAGGAAGCTAGATAAGAGGGAGTAAAGTTATCAGTTCACTACAGTAACGTATATGAATGAGACGGGATGCCGTTTTACACCTCCTCGCTAAGGAATGTCATAAAAGTAAGTTGCAAGGTTGAGTAAAAGAAATCAGCATAATAAAACCCTAAACGATAAACTGGAAAGATGGATAAAGTGGTGTCTGACAGACACGGAAGTAAGTCAGGTGATGTTTCATTAAGGCGTGACACAAGGAATGGCGTTTGGTTCAGTACTGCATTCAACAGTGATACCAAGACAGACGAAGAGGTAGAAAAGAAATGGCAGTAGGGTGTTTTGAAGATGACACCCACCTTCAGTGCATAATGATAAGGTTAACGCGTTTGAATGTGTGTAGATGAGAACTTGATGGAATTCAACGAAAAAGAAATGTAACAAATACTACCACAACTACTACTACTACTACTACTGCCGCTACTGCTGCTGCTGCTACTACTATCACTGCTACTATTACTACTACTACTACTACTACTGCTGTTGTAAGTACTGCAACTACTACTTGACGTACAGCAAAGCCCGAGCAGAAAAAGAGGGAGAAAAGAAAAATGAGGAAGTGTTTACTTTTTCTGTACGAAAAGCTGGACTTACGAGACTCAGGGGCTTACATGAGAGTGTGTGTAGTCTTAGACATTTTTAATAGCCTGGACAAAAAAGGTGTTAAAGATTTTTTCTGTTGGTGGGTGTTATAGTTTGACGTCGGCAGCCTTAATACCCTCCCCTGGCAGTTAGTTGATGGGTCTAAACCCCAGACAACGGACTGCTGTAGTGTTTGATCAGCGTTTGGTAAGAAGAGACTGATGAATTGCAGAGAATTGAGAAACAAGTTTGTTCCACTCAACTTGCAGGGAATGAATCATATGAACTGTCGTGGAAGCTGGAAAGGGCGTGAATCGTAATAGAATAGGGAGTGGAAAGGGAAGATATGCGATAATTTTGACATACATGTACATAGAAGGAACTAAGGTATATAGGATTCAAAACCTTCAAAATATAATAAAAAAGATTAGATTTACAAGAAAATTCATTGGAATTCATCGAATGAAAACCGAAAGAAAATGATTCGCGAGCGCTGTAGGCAAGATTGAGAAGAGAATGACTCCACATATTGTCCTACCAAAAACAAGACCTTCAGGGAGTGGTTATTGAGAAGCCTAGATGGCTAAGATATGATACACTTCTTTTTCTGTTGAACGCAAGTTAGTTAGACGACTTATTCGGTTGAACCCAAGATAGACAGCAAATTTGCAATGAGCAGTAGAGAGGGAAGGGTACTGTGAAACAAGCATGATATGAGGTGAGCGCTACGCGCTTGCTATTGTTCCTACCTGATGGCGAAATTGCACACTCTCTCTCTCTCTCTCTCTCTCTCTCTCTCTCTCTCTCCCTCCCTCCCCCCCCC